>JAXCGZ010021893.1:5000-20000 GCA_037179515.1 Halocaridina rubra | reverse complement strand
CGCGATCGACGAACCGTTTGACCGTGTAAACCCCCCATTAAATAACCCGTTAAGAATCGTGAAAAAATAACCCCGTGGCCCCCTTGAATTTTTCCCATGGCCCCAGGTTAAGAACCACTGACATAGACACAAGCTATGTAAACATTACTTCTTTTTTCTTTTCTTTTATATTGGGACAGTAATTTTCTCCTCCATGCTTTTCCTCGCACTGTTTTGCGTATTATTTTCTTTGCATAGCGCGACAACAGGTTAAAGACCTCTTAATTGTTTGTAAACAGCGATGAGACAAAGGCCCGATTTCTTAAACAGTGTAAACCTAGGATACCATATTGTTAGTTAGCTAGGCGCACACAAATGGATTTCATAAACGCATCTGACGCGGTTCTGAGTATGGCTAGGATCCCGTACGGGATCCTAGCCATACACAGAACCGCGTCAGATGCGTTTATGAAATCCATTTGTGTGTGTCTAGCTAACTAACAAAATGGTATCCTAGGTTTACACTGTTTAAGATCCTAGCCATACACAGAACCGCGTCAGATGCGTTTATGAAATCCATTTGTGTGTGTCTAGCTAACTAACAATATGGTATCCTAGGTTTACACTGTTTAAGATCCTAGCCATACACAGAACCGTGTCAGATATGTTTATGAAATCCATTTGTGTGTCTAGCTAACTAACAATATGGTATCCTAGGTTTACACTGTTTAAGATCCTAGCCATACACAGAACCGCGTCAGATGTATTTATGAAATCCATTTGTGTGTGTCTAGCTAACTAACAATATGGTATCCTAGGTTTACACTGTTTAGGAAATCGGGCCAAAGGCCACGCGAGGCCACTAGAATAAATTTGACAGAGAATACGGAGGAAAAACGACGCCTCCGCCAATATAAACAAGAAACAAAAACAACGTCAGGATTCGAACCTGGGATTTGTAGAAAAAATAATTATTTAGTGCGGTGAGCCACTGAGGATGTACACCAGGGTGAACTGGAACATCCACTGAAGTCACAGAATAACAGAGGGTATCAAAGTGCTTTTCTCCTCTGAAGTTTTACTTCTCTCTCGACTCGCCAATGAGCAACATACGTTATATGGCCCGAAGTTTATGAATAGAACATAAGCATGCAATCACTAGTATGAGTAATTGCAAGTGTTTACCTTTTATTGTCTATATTCGAACCGGTGACATATAAAGAAGAGCTCCACAGCTTAGTGCACTGAACACAAGTTATAAAAGACATACAATATATAATTGTGTCATTGTTAGAAATAAAAATCCGTGGATTTTGTCAAACTAAATATATACATATCTTGATACTTCAGGTTATTTCTCAATTATTGGAATGGGATGTTAGATCCCCTACATAAGCAAGTCTACTAAAAATGCATCGAAACAATAAAGAAAAACTCCCCCCCCCCATTGCTTACTAGTACTGATAACCCCTCCCAAGATGCACTAGTAATGATGGTTCCCCTCTCGCTAGTTATAATAATAGCTCTTTATTTAAACATCAAAGAAATTCTTATATTTGTTTATTATCTTAGATACGCTAACTCATATGTCAGAACGCTAGACTCGAGAAGTAACAAACCCATGTTCGACCCAACAGTGGTACGTTAGGAAGAGCATTTAGCCTTAACTAGCCACCTCCAACCTGTGTCTAATCCCATTCAAAATGGAATTAATAGTGACACTTAAAAACTGCAATTATAATTACTAAGTCAAGGCGCTACCAACTACACACCACAGAAGGTTAAAAGGAATCCAACTTTATAGCTTATATCTGCTATACTTAGGAATGAACGCACTCGATCTGAATCCACTGTGTTCATATTACAGATTCCCCAACCTCACTCGTGGCTTCATTTTCGCATTTAATTCAGCTCCCAGTCTCATTCGAACTATACAATAAACAAATAAGCACATTACATATGTAGGTTCAAGTCCCGGTCGGGGTAAAAAATGATTCAGGTTTTCAAATATGTAATGTGCTTATTTGTTTATATATATATATATATATATATATATATATATATATATATATATATATATATATACATATATATATATATATATATATATATATATATATATATATATATATATATATATATATATATATATATATATAAAGGAAGCTAATAAAATGACAAAATAAAGATAGTATCTCATTTTTAATATTAAAATATCTCTACTCGTCCCCATCCTACCAAGCAAGCCAATTCTGTTATCCTATTCGAAAAGAACTTCAGTGAGAATATCAGTGAATGTTAAGTCACCTCTTCACAGCTCTTGGAGGCTAAATTTACGAATTTTGTTTTTACAAGCCACAAGCGTGTGTTTACAGACGCGATCTTGGTTGGACTATGAAGTCAGTTGCTTGCATGTTTACATTTCTCCTCGAGATTCTCATTACACACCCACAAGCCCTCAAAAGTTAAGCGTGTTGCATGTTTTTTTGTGCCTTGTGTATGCAGTTGGTCATCTAACTCGAAGGAAACTGAAACGACGAAGTGCTAAGATCTAATATATTTAACTGTATATCTATTTTGTTCTGAAGGAGGACAGTAAGATTGTCAGAAAATTCTTAGCGTCACATACGCATGCAAGTACACTCATGCATACACACACACATACACACACACACACACACACACACACACACACACACACACACACACACACACACACACACACATATATATATATATATATATATATATATATATATATATATATATATATATATACACACACACACACACACACACACACAAATGAAAGAGACTACTGAATGATGACATGGGTATTGACATCACCTTATTAAGATAATGGAAAATTATAAATTTTTAGAAGATAAATTAATATCTGGCACATAAATATTCTAAAAAATGAATAATAACTAATATACGGGATCACAAGACTGTCATACTCCTAGGAAGCTTTTATGTTTACTGTTTGGCCCTCTTTAGATAGCTCTAAGGGCGCTTTCACACCATATTGGCACGTCGCACGTGGCATGCCACGTGGCACTCCAGTTGAAAACGAATCCGGAAATATATGAAACCTTTCACACAGAAGTGGCGTGGCACATGGGACGTGTCACGCCACTTCTGTGTGAAAGGTTTCATATATTTCCGGATGTTCGTTTTCAAATGGAGTGCCACGTGGCATACCACGTGCGACGTGTCACTTAGGTGTGAAAGCGGCTTAAGATAAATCGCAAGTTTAGAGCGTACGCTTCTAAATGAAAATAAAGAGAAAATATAAAACAGTGGATGTATCTGTTATTCAAATCACTATAAAATAAAAATGCCGAAAGACTTCAGCATGACAAATATCAGATTTAAATAAATATTAGTTAACTGTGAAAGATATATATCTTAACGAGAGAGAGAGAGAGAGAGAGAGAGAGAGAGAGAGAGAGAGAGAGAGAGAGAGAGAGAGAGAGAGAGAGAGAGAGAGAGAGAGAGAGAGAGAGAGAGAGAGAGAGAGAGAACTATTTTCCAATTTACACTGGTTATTAATACAAGAGCTTAAATCATACAGAGATAAAAAGAAAAGATATTCGATATGTAAAATCAAACACATTTGTACATGTAAACATATAAATTAACAAATAATGAGAGGTACATAGAATTGAGAGAGAGAGAGAGAGAGAGAGAGAGAGAGAGAGAGAGAGAGAGGAGAGAGAGAGAGAGAGAGAGAGAGAGAGAGAGAGAGAGAGAGAGAGAGAGAGAGAGTCAAAGTCAAATTCAAAGTCAAAAAATTTTATTCCATCAAAAATGGCTATTACATGATAATTAATCTAATTACAAATTACAATGCAAAATGTCAAAATAAAACAAATGAAATTTGCAAAGCACAAAATCAAAATATTTACACATTAAAATAAGCATACATACACTTCGTCTACCAAATGGGAGGATAATAATGAGACTAAAATCACTTATTAAGTAGGTGATTTAAAAGATGAGATTTAAGTGAGGGTAATGTTTGGCAGCTTCTTAAGTTTGCGGGTAAAGAGTTCCAAAGTCTCGGGCCCATTACATTTAAGGCTCTTGCCCCAATATCAGTGGAAGTTCTGGGCACGTAAAAAGAATTCTGATATCTGGTGTTGACGTTATTGATACGCACTTGATTAACTGTTGGCAATGAGAAGAGCCATTCCGGTAATATTCCATGATTTATTTTAAAAACTAAAAGACAGATATTATATATGAACTTCATGTCCATCCTTAGCCAACCCAATCTCTCAAAGAGGGGAGTCACGTGATCATATTTATGCACCCCCCCTACGGCAACTCTTGCAGCAAAATTCTGGAGCCTTTTCACTCGTAACATCTGGGTCTTAGTCGTGGAACCCCAAACACTCAGACAGTAGTTGAGAATACTTAAAATTAATGTTTGTACTACAATTACCCTACAATCAGGCTCGAATCTTTCATAGACTCTGTTCAAGTAAATAAGGGTCCAGTTCACTTTTTTATGTAGTTCATCGATATGAAAATTAAATGTCATGGTACTGTCCATAATAACTCCTAGATTTTTAACCTTATTAGATGGGAAGAGTGAAACATTGTTGAAATTTATACTGATGTTCTCAGGAATGCGGGACAGGTATTGATTTGATCCAAAAATAACAAATTTAGTTTTATTTTTGTTCAGTAAAAGACCATTACTGTTAAAATAACTTTTGGCACAGTTTAATATATCTTCAGCCCTTTTTAAGATTTCAGGAATTCTATCAATGTCACCAGTAAGCATAATCTGGGTGTCATCAGCATACATAACAAGTAGGCAATCTCTTATAAATTGAGGTAAATCATTAACATATATTAGGAAAAGCAGAGGACCCAAAATTGAACCCTGAGGAACGCCAAAACTGATATCTAAAGAAGAAGAGAGAGTCGAGCCCATTCGAACTGATTGAATTCGATCTTTCAGATAATTTTCGAACCAAAATGAGTCAACATGAACTTTGGAAAGTTTTCTCATTAGAATTTGATGGTGTACACTGTCAAATGCTTTAGACAAATCTAACAATAATAAAAGTGATATTTTCTTATTTTCAATATTACTATAAATTTTATCAGTAATTTTAAGTAGGGCCGTCTCGGTCGAAAGCTTAGGCCGAAAACCGTGTTGTTCTTCACATAATAGACAATTTGATTCAAGGAAATTTATTAACTGGGTGGCAACTACCTTCTCAAGTATTTTAGACAGAATGCTGAGAAGAGAGATTGGCCTATAATTTTCAACATTATTAGTATCTCCACTCTTAAAAACGGGGATGATATAGGGATGCTTCCAGAGGTTAGGATAAATGCCTGTAACAATGGATGTATTAACAATGACTAAAATGAAAAATACTGTAACTGGCAATGAGTCAATTAGGAAGCGAAGTTGTATCCCATCGGAACCACAAGAGTTTGTTGGTTTGAGGTTCTTTATGATAAGAATAAGTGTGACTAAATCGATTGGGTGCGGTCTAAAATTATTGATAATATTTCTTTCAGCTGGAGGCTGGCAATTATGTGGTTGATTAATAATCAAGTCATTATTATCTTGGGACTTTTCATATGTGGACTTACCTATTTCAGCAAAATACTTATTAAAATCATTCACTCGCTTTTCCACATTATCACTGGGAAGGTCAGAATTTTCTAAGATTTCCTTATTTGCAGGAATTATTCTTTTTATAACATTCCAAGTTCCTTTGATATTTCCCCTATACTTGGAAAATTCTTCCCTGAAATGATTTTTCTTCTTTTTGGACAACATTGTTTTAGTAAGGTTTCTTTCTCTTCTATAGGCTCTTTCCATCTCGGAGTTTTGTCTATCAGATTTAAATTGCCTTAGGAGGTCATCTCTCCTTTTCATTTGCTCTTTTAACTGAGAGTCAATCCACGGGGCAGGAGGGCGTGTCATGACTTTGGTTGTAAGAGGGGCACATTCATTTAAACATCTCGTAAAAACATCAGTAAAAGTAGAAACTTGATAATTTACACAATCTGTAGTTAGTATTGAATTTAAAATGTTGTATTCATTAAGAAGAGTGTCGCAGAAACAATTTTGAGAATAATTCTCAAGAGATCGGAAAGTTTTAACAATTGGCGGTCTCTTTTCCTTCCTGACATTAACTGTAGCTATTAGAAGCTCGTGGTCTCCTACAGGACAAGGTAAGACATCGTGGTGAACTATAAAACTAGGTGTATTGGTAATTATAAGATCAATTAGGCTGGAGGAATTAGCGGTGATACGGGTTGCTTTATTCACAAGCTGATTTAAGTGGAGGGATTGAATTAATTTCCCCATTTTATTATTAGGAAGAAGGAGATTATCATTGAAGTCGCCTATAATAATGAGAGGTTTGCTCCTCAAGCAGACCGACCGAAATACCTCGGAGATGTAATCAAAGGTGTCGTTGAGTGCATGAGGGTGTCTATATACACATCCCAGGATGAATGAAGGGAATTTCCTACTCTGAACAGTCAACCAAATGTCTTCAGGGGTCTTTAATAGAGAGACCGTTAGATGATTTCTTACATACACCCCCACACCCCCACCCCTACCGCCATCAAATCGATAAAAAGAATACTCAGGTATAGCAACAAAACCAGACTGCATATTGTATAGGAGCCAAGTTTCACAAACACACATTATATCCACGTTATTTTCTCTGATCATTAGTGCAATATTGTCGAAATTACCCAAAAGTGATTGTGCATTGATGTGTTGTATATTTATGAAATGTTTCAATAAGCCTGTATTACAATGTGATTGCTATATATTTAAGGGACATAATCTTGTTTTATGGCCATGTTCACGGCAGTGACCACATTTAAGTCTATAGAGAGAGAGAGACAACCAATATATAGCATAGGGTCGACCATGTTGTGCCCTTTCCTCATTAAAAAAAAGGAGAAAAATTCTTCTCTTTCTCTCTCTCTCTCTCTCTCTCCCTCGCGTAACCTTAAACAGTTAGCAATTAGGCCCACCAGCCGGCCACCCTCCTCCGCCTAGCCCTAGACTTAATTTAATTCCGCCGCGGCACCCGTTACTAGAACCTATTTCAAGGGGGGGAGGGGCGAGATGACGTTGCAAATTGACTTATTTTCTGCCGTAGATAGACCAAGCAAATGAACATGTTCTGAGTCTAGTTATAAGTTACTTTTACTTTTGGAAGAATAACCATTGTACAAAAATGGAAATAAATGTTTGTTTGTTTGCTTTAGAGATATACGCCAAATAAAATTACTTTCACCTGTTTTTATATTATCAACTCACGACACTGAAGGAATGGTTTGAATTTTGTTAATCTTGCGAGAAAAGGCGAAATTTTCAATCAATAATATAGTAGAACTGTTGTGTTGTTGTTAGTGTTCCGGTTTTACGTCACGGACTCCCTTTTCTACCAAGGGCTAGGACGGTTGCCTTCTTGCTAAGGAATTGTTTTGGCAGATGTAATCGCTACCCTGAGTGCATGCCCTTGCTAACCTCAGATCGTGAAGGGGCGCGAACCCTCGACCTGACGCCTCAGAGTCGCGGACGCAACCGCTTGAGCCACGGTGACTACATAGTAGAACTGTTGTGTATATATGCACAAGTCCATCTGTTTCAATACACACTACTGTAAATGCAAAGCATTATTTACCAGTAAAAACCAGCTTACAGATGGCCACTGAAGTACAAGAGGGTACCATTAAAAACGAGAATATAATAAGGAAATATAAGCACAAAATATAATCATAACATAAAATCGAAGTTTTATAACATACTTCTAAGAAATCCTGAAAGTATAGGGTAACATCACAATTTCTATGCATACGTTTGCCTAAGTACCTCATATATCTTCCCTCTATACAAACACTCGCGTGTGTGTGAGCGCGTGCACACACACGCACACAAACACACATCTAGAACTAGAGCTCAGGCACTAGAACTAGAGGTCATAGTTTGAAGCTTCGTAAGAAAATATTTTGCAGGATGTATGGAAGTATTTTTTTTTAAGTGTAAGAGTAGTTAATGGTTGGAATTCGCTAAGCAAGGAGGTAGTTAATGCTAACTCAATCCATAGTTTTAAGGACAAGTATGATAGGTATCACTAAGTACAAAGTGGAACCGATCTGGAGACAGGAAGTTACGAGCCTGGGGCTCTTTCCCGTAAGCACAATTAGGTAATTACATATATCCTCTGAGCGAAATAGTTATCACTATAAAATCAACCACTGGATAACTTTTACCAAGTAGCAACAAGCCCTGCGAAGAAAACGTTATAATTAATGACAAAAAACACTCTTACATTATAAAGATAATAATATGGAAAAAAAAAACTTTATTGTCTCGACACAACATGCTCTTGGAGGTTTCGGAACTATCCTCAGGCTTTGAACTCAAGCACTGACTTATTAAAATGCCTGTTACATAGAAGTTAGACAGAAAATTTTACAAAGTAGAAAGTTATACTCCTTTATGCTGCTTCAAATGGAATTAGACCTAGCTATGCGAGTGTCTCTGTGGAACTATACCATATATAAAGAGATTAGACCTGCCTCATGTCTATACTAACCAGTGAGGAGATATTCTATATAATTATTTCATTTACCTTTTTCAATGACTACTCCATCAATACTTAAACAGTGTGTGTGTGTGTGTGTGTGTGTGTGTGTGTGTGTGTGTGTGTGTGTGTGTGTGTGTGTGTGTGTGTGTGTGTAGGTGTGTGTGTGTGTAGGTGTGTGTAGGTGTGTGTAGGTGTGTGTGTGTGTGTGTGTGTGTGTGTGTGTGTGTGTGTGTGTGTGTGTGTGTGTGTGTGTGTGTGTGTGTGTGTGTGTGTGTGTGTGTGTGTGTGTGTGTGTGTGTGTGTGTGTGTGTGTGTGTGTGTGTGTGTGTGTGTGTGTGTGTGTGTGTGTGTGTGTGTGTGTGTGTGTGTGTGTGTGTGTGTGTGTGTGTGTGTGTGTGTGTGTGTGTGTGTGTGTGTGTGTGTGTGTGTGTGTGTGTGTGTGTGTGTGTGTGTGTGTGTGTGTGTGTGTGTGTGTGTGTGTGTGTGTGTGTGTGTGTGTGTGTGTGTGTGTGTGTGTGTGTGTGTGTGTGTGTGTGTGTGTGTGTGTGTGTGTGTGTGGTGTGTGTGTGTGTGTGTGTGTGTGTGTGTGTGTGTGTGTGTGTGTGTGTGTGTGTGTGTGTGTGTGGTGTGTGGTGTGTGTGTGTGTGGGGGGGGGGGGGGGGGGGGGGGGGGGGGGGGGGGGGGGGGGGGGGGGGGGGGGGGGGGGGGGGGGGGGGGGGGGGGGGGGGGGGACTGAGCGGCGGTCGGCCGTCCGCGTCGTCGAGTTATAACTTGTCAGTTATAAAAAAAAGAAAAATACATCGAACACTATAGAACGAAGCTCTATTTTACTTTTCTAAGCCAGTCCCCTTTAATAACTTGCTTGTCAGGGAACACACTGCTTTATCCACAGCAGACAAAGTAATCTAAACTTACTCAATTTCACTATGAGAAAATTACGATGCAGAAGTTCGGAGCCCCAAAGAACCACTAATGTGCTTGTCTAGACCTCATATATGTTAATTTTATGTTAAAATATGAACAAGTCCAAAACCAGGATTTTCACAGAAAACTGCTTTTGATTTTTCTCTATTTTAGTACGTGTTAGGCGTTGCCTCAATGAGTTGCTTGCCTTAGTCATCATATATTATACTCGAATGTAATTGTTATGCTAGATTTTACCAACTAATCAGAAGATATTCATAAAGATAAGATATCTTTACTAAAAACCAATAATATATATATATATATATATATATATATATATATATATATATATATATATATATATATATATATATATATAAGAGATACACATCTCTGCTACCATCAGACAACGTAACGATGATGTCCCAATCGACTACAAGAGGCGCCTATCTATCAAAATTATAAGACCGACTAGATAATGTTAGAGCTCGTAAAGATTATTTCTGGTATGACAGCAAGTGGGAATATCCAAACCAGAGCCAATATACTGAAGTTTCGTCTCTGCCCCGTTCACCATTAAAATATTGGTGCAGTAGCGCCACTAGTGGTCGGGTGGGAGAGTCAACATAGCGTCGTCCGCTAGCAACGTGAATTTGACAGAGTTTATATATATTAGCTCTGGAGTAACCTCCAAGTGTTTTACCTTATTGGTGTATTTTTGAGAAAAATGTGAAAAATAGTTGTGAAACTTAAACAATCTGTATTAAAGAATGATAAAGGTAGGAAGGAATATACACCGAAATTGAGATCCTTCTCGCAAATGAAAGTTACTGTAAATAAGATTCCATTCCAACCCCTTTATATATAACTGTAAACTCAAGACTTAAGAGGGAAAAAGCCATATTTATCATGTCTCTAGTTCAATTTCCGCCATAATGAAGCTCTTTTTCAGCAAAATGGACAGCATTATTTTCATGATGAAGCAATCATAAGGAACATCACAGCGATAAATGGACACCGATAGTGCACATATATTGAGCAGGAATATTTCATTTTTAATTAATAAAAAAAAGGGTTTGAAAACAGACCATATTGGATTTCATATTAGTTTTCAAAGCTCGAATTTCGTCATTTTTATTAATAATATCGCGATATTATATTAGAATCAAAGGAAATAACTGAGCGAACGGTTTGAATGGATTTTTTTTCTTAATTTCATAGGTATACGTCACATTTAAACACATACACACACATATGCGTGTGTGTGTCTGTTAAATCACACTGTGTGGAGATTTGTAGCTCGCGGATTGGTCCGTGCAGTGACTGTTTCTTCACATTTACCTCCAGACTCTGGAACTCTCTTCCTCCCTCTGTATTTTATAATTCTTATAACCTATCTTCCTTCAATTATGGTATATGCATCTACCATGTGGTAGGCTGGCCTATGGCACCAGCCGCTCGTTGTGATACTACAGCTGAAGGGTCTTTTGGACTTAAATAGGACTTTCCAGGAGAGTTCGATGTTAAGTCTTCCTTTAGTTACGGTTTCTTTTCTATGTCTACCTCAACACCAAATATTCCTGGATATGCGTTATATATCTCTTATTATCCTTTCACATTTGACAAGTCACAACACTCCCCATCTGTTTCTCTTTACTTCATGTTTTCTTCGTGCCTAGGCCCGATGAGGGCAGATTTTTTTTTCCTCCTGGTGCCACAATCATAATAAAGTAGAAGACGCTACAGTCCAGAGTGAACCAAAATCTGTAATGTCTTTAAGTGTTGTGAATGCACATTACATAAAGTTATCTACTCATCCTTATCTACATCAGTAAGTGAGCAAAGACTACAAACGATATTTCAAAGATAAACTTGACATAACCAAGTATTTATCCTCATATAAGTCACATAACAATCAAAAGACATTGCTATAAAAGAAAATATACCTGATCTATCATAGTTAGTGGGAAGTGAAAAATGTGCTATAGCATTAACTAGATATGTTTTCCTCTTCAGGAATCTATTAATGAGATACCAATACAAAAGCAGTTCCCAACCTGGGGGAAATTACCACTTAAGAGTAAAAATTTACAAGTCACGAGATAAATATATCACACAATGAATATTAAAAATACTACAAGATACCCATACATGTTAGTAAGAGTGACCAATCGTGAAGTACATCAAGATGAGAGGGTAAATGACAGTGGAAAGGTTGAGAATCATGGCTTTAGACACTATGCCAACGCATAAATAACCTGAAAAAAATTCAGAGCAGCCGAGAATTTGTAATATGTTTGGGAGGAACTGACAGTAAAGCCTGCGACAAGCTGTTCCATTCATTTGTCAATCATAAGTTTATGTTAGATATAAGCTTCGTTGTATATACTGTACACAGAGAAGTGGAGTTGGTTCATATGACAAAATATCTCTCTCTCTCTCTCTCTCTCTCTCTCTCTCTCTCTCTCTCTCTCTCTCTCTCTCTCTCTCTCTCCACTGCGATCACGGAAAGAAATTACGTTCACCATAGCATCACTGTCTGTAATACAGGGTTGTGTGTGTGTGTGTGTGTGTGTGTGTGTGTGTGTGTGTGTGTGTGTGTGTGTGTGTGTGTGTGTGTGTGAGTGAGTGAGAGAGAGAGAGAGAGAGAGAGAGAGAGAGAGAGAGAGAGAGAGAGAGAGAGAGAGAGAGAGAGAGAGAGAGAGAGAGAGAGAGAGAATCAGTAAATGATATCAAAAGACAAAGAGCTAATTCTCAGAAAAATCTGGAAGAAGAGACAGCCAAGAGGAAATTACTTAGAAGAAAATAAAAAAAAATCTAGAAAAGAGAATTGTTTAATATTTTCATCTCTTAATAATCTCAGCCACAAAAAGAGACAAACAAATTGTTGTTGATTTAAAATGCTGAAAATAATTCTTCATGATATAAAATGCTGAAAATTATTTCTTCTTGATATGAAATTTGTATATATGCAACAGTGTGCATGTATCTGTGCGTGTGTACGCGTGTATGTGTAAATGACAAAGGCAGGACAGGACACTGCAATCCATCCCTTGCAGCTTTTAAGCCGACTCTTCCTTTCGGCAACTTTTTCAAGTGTTCATATAGGGTCGCTATTTCTCACTAGCCCCTTGTAGACGAGTACTGATTTTGGGTAAGTGTTTTATTCGACACCGAGCTGAGGTGGTATGCTTTCCAAATTGCTAAATTCTTTAAATGAAGTGAACATTTTCCATTTAATAATCCACTTTATGGCCGCAATGTTAAATAACCTTCCAATTTATCAAACGAAAATAAGTCTGCTTATATACACGGTCCAAAGCTCCCCTTATAATGGGATGGCCTAGCCAAAGAAAATTCTGACACTGCAGCAGGAGGAAAATACATTGGAGAAGATACCCAGTCAGCTCGCTCCGCTTCTATTTAGTCGACTCTTTATACGTGCAGGGAAGCTCGGAGACGGTCATCTTGTCTCCAACCCCAGGGAAAAAATGGAGGATATGCAGAACAAGAGAGTAAAGGGGGGTTTACACGGTCAAACGGTTCGTCGAACGCGGTTCGACAGACAAGTGTTTGAAGTGATGTTCGAACGTGTGAACGGGGTATTCCGTGTTCGACAACCAAATACCCCGTTCACATGTTCGAACATCACTTCAAACACTTGTCTGTCGAACCGCGTTCGATGAACCGTTTGACCGTGTAACCCCCCCCCCCCTTAAGAGAGATGAAGCATAATAGGCAGAGGCCGCTAAGCTCTTGAATTGGACTGGACCCACACTAGGTAAAATTTCGGAAGCGTAAAATCCATATTGCCGCGTATTTACATATGCAAACGACAGACACCAGGGATCTACCTCCAAAACTAACCAATGATACATATGAAAACGACATACACCAGGGATCCACCTCCAAAACTAACCAATGATACATATGAAAACGACAGACACCAGGGATCTATCTCCAAAACTAACCAATGATACATATGAAAACGACAGACACCAGGGATCTACCTCCAAAACTAACCAATGATACATATGAAGACGACAGACACCAGGGATCTACCTCCAAAACTAACCAATGATACATATGAAAATGACAGACACCAGTTATCTACCTCCAAACCTAACCAATGATACATTTGCAAACGACAAACACCAGGGATCTATCTCCAAAACTAACCAATGATACATATGAAAACGACAGACACCAGGGATCTACCTCCAAAACTAACCAATGATACATATGAAAACGACAGACACCAGGGATCTACCTCCAAAACTAACCAATGATACATATGGAAAACGACAGACACCAGGGATCTACCTCCAAAACTAACCAATGATACATATGAAAATGCCAGACACCAGTTATCTACCTCCAAACCTAACCAATGATACATTTGCAAACGACAAACACCAGGGATCTACCTCCAAAACTAACCAATGATACAAATGAAAACGACAGACACCAGGGATCTACCTCCAAAACTAACCAATGATACATATGAAAACGACAGACACCAGGGATCTACCTCCAAAACTAACCAATGATACATATGGAAAACGACAGACACCAGGTATCTACCTCCAAACCTAACCAATGATACATATGAAAACGACAGACACCAGAGATCTACCTCCAAAACTAACCAATGATATATATGAAAACGACAGACACCAGGGATCTACCTCCAAACTAACCAATGACAAACCAATATAGTTTTCCAATAAGTTTTTAAGCACTCATAAATATCACGTACATCAAAGGCAGTGTTTAGTTTTGCACTGATCCACCGCTTTAACAACTTCATTTAACCATCCCTTTTGATGTTTATAATTGGGAGATAATGAGCAAATAGATGAAGTTTTAGCATCAAAGGAATTGCAAATTTTATGATATACTATATATGCAGTAAGCAAAAATACATTACAAACAGATACGCTGACCAATTATTCAACTTTTCGAGGTTATAATAAACAATTAAAAAAGAAGCCGAAATGTTTAAGTATTTATAGATAGTAAAATACGAACTGGAAGGCTGTCACTGGATCTTCTCTACAGGTTAAAAGACGAAATAAACTCTGTTCTGATAATCACTAATAGACAGATATGTCCAAACTTAAGTCTTGTCAAAAGGTCAAGAGTTCTGCATTTTAAGTATACAGTCAGTGAATAAAAAAGAGAACATTTTTATTACAGATTCCAAAAGTTTATGAATTATTTGACTTCGTATTAACTAATGCAACTGGTCTCTTGTTGAGAGCAATGTTGAACTTGCCAGATTAGAGGAGAGGTGCAGTTCATAGGCGCTTATTTCTAGCGTCTTGGAATCTCCTTCGAATTAAGAGACTTTAAATATGATGCATAGTGGCACTGATAATCCCAAAGAACATACCTTGAGTATATATGCAGATGCATCACTAATCCAATAAACCTCATCTTGAGAATATATAGGATATACATCATAACGTTCTAATGCTTTGTGTGCATTTAAACTCCTTCATATTTATTACACCTTTATAGC
>JAXCGZ010021892.1:0-22500 GCA_037179515.1 Halocaridina rubra | reverse complement strand
TGCCACTATGTTCATATTACAGATTCCCCAACCTTACTCTTGGCTTCATTTTAGCATTTAATTCAATTCCCAATCTCATTCGGGCCATGAAATACAAATAAGCACATTACATATGTGAAAACATGAATAATTTTTTACCCCGACAGGGACTCGAACCTAGGACTTATGATTACTAAGTCAAGGCGCTACTAGTACACCACAGAAGGTTAAAAGGAACCCAACCTTATAGCTTATATCTGCTATACTTAGGAATGAACGCATTCTAACTGAATGCCACTATGTTCATATTACAGATTGCCCAACCTCACTCTTGGCTTCATTTTAGCATTTAATTCAATTCCCAATCTCATTCGGGCCATGGAATACAAATAAGCATATTACATACGTGAAAACATGAATAATTTTTTACCTAGGACTTATGATTACTAAGTCAAGGCGGTACCACTACACCACAGAAGGTTAAAAGGAATCCAACCTTATAGCTTATATCTGCTATACTTTAGGAATGAACGCATTCTAACTGAATGCCACTATGTTCATATTACAGATTCCCCAACCTTACTCGTGGCTTCATTTTAGCATTTAATTCAATTCCCAATCTCATTCGGGCCATGAAATAAAAATAAGCACATTACATATGTGAAAACATGAATCATTTTTTACCCCGACCAGGACTCGAACCTAGGACTTATGATTACTAAGTCAAGGCGCTTACACTACACCACAGAAGGTTAAAAGGAATCCAACCTTATAGCTTATATCTGCTATACTTAGGAATGAACGCATTCTAACTGAATGCCACTATGTTCATATTACAGATTCCCCAACCTCACTCGTGGCTTCATTTTAGCATTTAATTCAATTCCCAATCTCATTGGGGCCATGAAATATAAATAAGCACATTACATATGTGAAAACATGAATCATTTTTTACCCCGACCGGGACTCGAACCTAGGACTTATGATTACTAAGTCAAGGCGCTACCACTACACCACAGAAGGTTAAAAGGAATCCAACCTTATAGCTTATATCTGCTATACTTAGGAATGAACGCATTCTAACTGAATGCCACTATGTTCATATTACAGATTCCCCAACCTCACTCGTGGCTTCATTTTAGCATTTAATTCAATTCCCAATCTCATTCGGGCCATGAAATACAAATAAGCACATTACATATGTGAAAACATGAATCATTTTTTACCCCGACCGGGACTCGAACCTAGGACTTATGATTACTAAGTCAAGGCGCTACCACTACACCACAGAAGGTTAAAAGGAATTCAACCTTATAGCTTATATCTACTATACTTAGGAATGAACGCATTCTAACTGAATGCCACTATGTTCATATTACAGATTGCCCAATCTCACTCGTGGCTTCACTTTAGCATTTAATTCAATTCCCAATCTCATTCGGGCCATGAAATACAAATAAGCACATTACATATGTGAAAACATGAATCATTTTTTACCCCGACCGGGACTCGAACCTAGGACTTATGATTACTAAGTCAAGGCTCTACCACTACACCACAGAAGATTTAAAGGAATCCAACATTATAGCTTATATCTGCTATACTTAGGAATGAACGCATTCTAAATGAATGCCACTATGTTCATATTATAGATTCCCCAACCTCACTCGTGGCTTCATTTTAGCATTTAATTCAATTCCCAATCTCATTCGGGCCATGAAATAAAAATAAGCACATTACATATGTGAAAACATGAATAATTTTTTACCCCGACCGGGACTCGAACCTAGGATTTATGATTACTAAGTCAAGGTGCTACCACTACACCACAGAAGGTTAAAAGGAATCCAACCTTATAGCTTATATTTGCTATACTTAGGAATGAACGCATTCTAACTGAATGCCACTATGTTCATATTACAGATTGCCCAACCTCACTCGTGGCTTCATTTTAACATTTAATTCAATTCCCAATCTCATTCGGGCCATGAAATATAAAAAAGCACATTACATATGTGAAAACATGAATCATTTTTTACCCCGACCGGGACTCGAACCTAGGACTTATGATTACTAAGTCAAGGCGCTACCACTACACCACAGAAGGTTAAAAGGAATCCAAACCTTATAGCTTATATCTGCTATACTTAGGAATGAACGCATTCTAACTGAATGCCACTATGTTCATATTACAGATTCCCCAACCTTACTCGTGGCTTCATTTTAGCATTTAATTCAATTCCCAATCTCATTCGGGCCATGAAATACAAATAAGCACATTACATATGTGAAAACATGAATCATTTTTTACCCCGACCGGGACTCGAACCTGGGACTTATGATTACTAAGTCAAGGCGCTACCACTACACCACAGAAGGTTAAAAGGAATCCAACCTTATAGCTTATATCTGCTATACTTAGGAATGAACGCATTCTAACTGAATGCCACTATGTTCATATTACAGATTCCCCAACCTCACTCTTGGCTTCATTTTAGCATTTAATTCAATTCCCAATCTCATTCGGGCCATGAAATACAAATAAGCACATTACATATGTGAAAACATTAATCATTTTTTACCCCGACCGGGACTCGAACCTAGGACTTGTGATTACTAAGTCAAGGAGCTACCACTACACCACAGAAGGTTAAAAGGAATCCAACCTTATAGCTTATATCTGCTATACTTAGGAATGAACGCATTCTAACTGAATGCCACTATGTTCATATTACAGATTCCCCAACCTCACTCGTGGCTTCATTTTAGCATTTAATTCAATTCCCAATCTCATTCGGGCCATGAAATATAAATAAGCACATTACATATGTGAAAACATGAATAATTTTTTACCCCGATCGGGACTCGAACCTAGGACTTATGATTACTAAGTCAAGGCGCTACCACTACACCACAGAAGTTTAAAAGAAATCCAACCTTATAGCTTATATCTGCTATACTTAGGAATGAACGCATTCTAACTGAATGCCACTATGTTCATATTACAGATTCCCCAACCTCACTCGTGGCTTCATTTTAGCATTTAATTCAATTCCCAATCTCATTCTGGCCATGAAATACAAATAAGCACATTACATATGTGAAAACATGAATCATTTTTTACCCCGACCGGGACTCGAACCTAGGACTTATGATTACTAAGTCAAGGCGCTACCACTACACCACAGAAGGTTAAAAGGAATCCAACCTTATAGCTTATATCTGCTATACTTAGGAATGAACGCATTCTAACTGAATGCCACTATGTTAATATTACAGATTCCCCAACCTCACTCTTGGCTTCATTTTAGCATTTAATTCAATTCCCAATCTCAATCGGGCCATGAAATACAAATAAGCACATTACATATGTGAAAACATGAATAATTTTTTACCCCGATCGGGACTCGAACCTAGGGCTTATGATTACTAAGTCAAGGCGCTACCACTACACCACAGAAGGTTAAAAGGAATCCAACCTTATAGCTCATATCTGCTATACTTAGGAATGAACGCATTCCAACTGAATGCCACTATGTTCATATTACAGATTCCCCAACCTCACTCGTGGCTTCATTTTAGCATTTAATTCAATTCCCAATCTCATTCGGGCCATGAAATACAAATAAGCACATTACAAATGTGAAAACATGAATCATTTTTTACTCCGACCAGGACTCGAACCTAGGACTTATGATTACTAAGTCAAGGCGCTACCACTACACCACAGAAGGTTAAAAGGAATCCAACCTTATAGCTTATATCTGCTATACTTAGGAATGAACGCATTCTAACTGAATGCCACTATGTTCATATTAAAGATTCCTCAACCTTACTCTTGGCTTCATTTTAGCATTTAATTCAATTCCCAGTCTCATTCGGCCATGAAATACAAATAAGCACATCACGTATGTGAAAACATGAATAATTTTTTACCCCGACCGGGACTCGAACCTAGGACTTTTGATTACTAAGTCTAGGCGCTACCACTACACCACAGAAGGTTAAAAGGAATCCAACCTTATAGCTTATATCTGCTATACTTAGGAATGAACGCATTCTAACTGAATGCCACTATGTTAATATTACAGATTCCCCAACCTCACTCGTGGCTTCATTTTAGCATTTACTTCAATTCCCAATCTCATTCGGGCAATGAAATAACCAAGCAAGCACATTACATATGTGAAAACATGAATCATTTTTTACCCCGACCGGGACTCGAACCTAGGACTTATGATTACTAAGTCAAGGTGCTACCACTACACCACAGAAGGTTAAAAGGAATCCAACCTTATAGCTTATATCTGCTATACTTAGGAATGAACGCATTCTAACTGAATGCCACTATGTTCATATTACAGATTCCCCAACCTTACTCTTGGCTTCATTTTAGCATTTAATTCAATTCCCAATCTCATTCGGGCCATGAAATACAAATAAGCACATTACATATGTGAAAACATGAATAATTTTTACCCCGACCGGGACTCGAACCTAGGACTTATGATTACTAAGTCAAAGCGCTACTAGTACACCACAGAAGGTTAAAAGGAACCCAACCTTATAGCTTATATCTGCTATACTTAGGAATGAACGCATTCTAACTGAATGCCACTATGTTCATATTACAGATTGCCCAACCTCACTCTTGGCTTCATTTTAGCATTTAATTCAATTCCCAATCTCATTCGGGCCATGAAATACAAATAAGCATATTACATACGTGAAAACATGAATAATTTTTTACCTAGGACTTATGATTACTAAGTCAAGGCGGTACCACTACACCACAGAAGGTTAAAAGGAATCCAACCTTATAGCTTATATCTGCTATACTTTAGGAATGAACGCATTCTAACTGAATGCCACTATGTTCATATTACAGATTCCCCAACCTTACTCGTGGCTTCATTTTAGCATTTAATTCAATTCCCAATCTCATTCGGGCCATGAAATAAAAATAAGCACATTACATATGTGAAAACATGAATCATTTTTTACCCCGACCAGGACTCGAACCTAGGACTTATGATTACTAAGTCAAGGCGCTACCACTACACCACAGAAGGTTAAAAGGAATCCAACCTCATAGCTTATATCTGCTATACTTAGGAATGAACGCATTCTAACTGAATGCCACTATGTTCATATTACAGATTCCCCAACCTCACTCGTGGCTTCATTTTAGCATTTAATTCAATTCCCAATCTCATTCGGGCCATGAAATATAAATAAGCACATTACATATGTGAAAACATGAATCATTTTTTACCCCGACCGGGACTCGAACCTAGGACTTATGATTACTAAGTCAAGGCGC
The DNA here is from genome assembly GCA_037179515.1 of Halocaridina rubra. NCBI lineage: Eukaryota > Metazoa > Arthropoda > Malacostraca > Decapoda > Atyidae > Halocaridina > Halocaridina rubra. Next base: position 17,198 of record JAXCGZ010021892.1, on the reverse strand, counting down.
TACCACTACACCACAGAAGGTTAAAAGGAATCCAACCTTATAGCTTATATCTGCTATACTTAGGAATGAACGCATTCTAACTGAATGCCACTATGTTCATATTACAGATTCCCCAACCTCACTCGTGGCTTCATTTTAGCATTTAATTCAATTCCCAATCTCATTCGGGCCATGAAATACAAATAAGCACATTACATATGTGAAAACATGAATCATTTTTTACCCCGACCGGGACTCGAACCTAGGACTTATGATTACTAAGTCAAGGCGCTACCACTACACCACAGAAGGTTAAAAGGAATCCAACCTTATAGCTTATATCTACTATACTTAGGAATGAACGCATTCTAACTGAATGCCACTATGTTCATATTACAGATTGCCCAACCTCACTCGTGGCTTCATTTTAGCATTTAATTCAATTCCCAATCTCATTTGGGCCATGAAATACAAATAAGCACATTACATATGTGAAAACATGAATCATTTTTTACCCCGACCGGGACTCGAACCTAGGACTTATGATTACTAAGTCAAGGCTCTACCACTACACCACAGAAGATTTAAAGGAATCCAACATTATAGCTTATATCTGCTATACTTAGGAATGAACGCATTCTAAATGAATGCCACTATGTTCATATTATAGATTCCCCAACCTCACTCGTGGCTTCATTTTAGCATTTAATTCAATTCCCAATCTCATTCGGGCCATGAAATAAAAATAAGCACATTACATATGTGAAAACATGAATAATTTTTTACCCCGACCGGGACTCGAACCTAGGACTTATGATTACTAAGTCAAGGTGCTACCACTACACCACAGAAGGTTAAAAGGAATCCAACCTTATAGCTTATATCTGCTATACTTAGGAATGAACGCATTCTAACTGAATGCCACTATGTTCATATTACAGATTGCCCAACCTCACTCGTGGCTTCATTTTAACATTTAATTCAATTCCCAATCTCATTCGGGCCATGAAATATAAAAAAGCACATTACATATGTGAAAACATGAATAATTTATTACCCCGACCGGGACTCGAACCTAGGACTTATGATTACTAAGTCAAGGCGCTACCACTACACCACAGAAGGTTAAAAGGAATCCAAACCTTATAGCTTATATCTGCTATACTTAGGAATGAACGCATTCTAACTGAATGCCACTATGTTCATATTACAGATTCCCCAACCTTACTCGTGGCTTCATTTTAGCATTTAATTCAATTCCCAATCTCATTCGGGCCATGAAATACAAATAAGCACATTACATATGTGAAAACATGAATCATTTTTTACCCCGACTGGGACTCGAACCTGGGACTTATGATTACTAAGTCAAGGCGCTACCACTACACCACAGAAGGTTAAAAGGAATCCAACCTTATAGCTTATATCTGCTATACTTAGGAATGAACGCATTCTAACTGAATGCCACTATGTTAATATTACAGATTCCCCAACCTCACTCTTGGCTTCATTTTAGCATTTAATTCAATTCCCAATCTCATTCGGGCCATGAAATACAAATAAGCACATTACATATGTGAAAACATTAATCATTTTTTACCCCGACCGGGACTCGAACCTAAGACTTGTGATTACTAAGTCAAGGAGCTACCACTACACCACAGAAGGTTAAAAGGAATCCAACCTTATAGCTTATATCTGCTATACTTAGGAATGAACGCATTCTAACTGAATGCCACTATGTTCATATTACAGATTCCCCAACCTCACTCGTGGCTTCATTTTAGCATTTAATTCAATTCCCAATCTCATTCGGGCCATGAAATATAAATAAGCACATTACATATGTGAAAACATGAATCATTTTTTACCCCGATCGGGACTCGAACCTAGGACTTATGATTACTAAGTCAAGGCGCTACCACTACACCACAGAAGGTTAAAAGGAATCCAACCTTATAGCTTATATCTGCTATACTTAGGAATGAACGCATTCTAACTGAATGCCACTATGTTCATATTACAGATTCCCCAACCTCACTCGTGGCTTCATTTTAGCATTTAATTCAATTCCCAATCTCATTCTGGCCATGAAATACAAATAAGCACATTACATATGTGAAAACATGAATCATTTTTTACCCCGACCGGGACTCGAACCTAGGACTTATGATTACTAAGTCAAGGCGCTACCACTACACCACAGAAGGTTAAAAGGAATCCAACCTTATAGCTTATATCTGCTATACTTAGGAATGAACGCATTCTAACTGAATGCCACTATGTTAATATTACAGATTCCCCAACCTCACTCTTGGCTTCATTTTAGCATTTAATTCAATTCCCAATCTCATTCGGGCCATGAAATGCAAATAAGCACATTACATATGTGAAAACATGAATCATTTTTTACCCCGACCAGGACTCGAACCTAGGACTTATGATTACTAAGTCAAGGCGCTACCACTACACCAAAGAAGGTTAAAAGGAATCCAACCTTATAGCTTATATCTGCTATACTTAGGAATGAACGTATTCTAACTGAATGCCACTATGTTCATATTACAGATTCCCCAACCTTACTCTTGACTTCATTTTAGCATTTAATTCAATTCCCAATCTCATTCGGGCCATGAAATACAAATAAGCACATTACATATGTGAAAACATGAATCATTTTTTACCCCGACCGGGACTCGAACCTAGGACTTATGATTACTAAGTCAAGGCGCTACCACTACACCACAGAAGGTTAAAAGGAATCCAACCTTATAGCTTATATCTGCTATACTTAGGAATGAACGCATTCTAACTGAATGCCACTATGTTAATATTACAGATTCCCCAACCTCACTCTTGGCTTCATTTTAGCAGTTAATTCAATTCCCAATCTCATTCGGGCCATGAAATACAAATAAGCACATTACATATGTGAAAACATGAATCATTTTTTCCCTGACCGGGACTCGAACCTAGGACTTATGATTACTAAGTCAAGGCGCTACCACTACACCACAGAAGGTTAAAAGGAATCCAACCTTATAGGTTATATCTGCTATACTTAGGAATGCCACTATGTTTATATTACAGATTCCCCAACCTCACTCGTGGCTTCATTTTAGCATTTAATTCAATTCCCAATCTCATTCGGGCCATGAAATATAAATAAGCACATTACATATGTGAAAACATGAATCATTTTTTACCCCTACCGGGACTCGAACCTAAGACTTTTGATTACTAAGTCAAGGCGCTACCACTACACCACAGAAGGTTAAAAGGAATCCAACCTTATAGCTTATATCTGCTATACTTAGGAATTAACGCATTCTAACTGAATGCCACTATGTTCATATTACAGATTCCCAAACCTCACTTGTGGCTTCATTTTAGCATTTAATTCAATTCCCAATCTCATTCGTGCCATGAAATATAAATAAGCACATTACATATGTGAAAACATGAATCATTTTTTACCCTGACTGGGACTCGAACCTAGGACTTATGATTACTAAGTCAAGGCGCTACCACTACACCACAGAAGGTTAAAAGGAATCCAACCTTATAGCTTATATCTGCTATACTTAGGAATGAACGCATTCTAACTGAATGCCACTATGTTCATATTACACATTCCCCAACCATACTCTTGGCTTCATTTTAGCATTTAATTCAATTCCCAATCTCATTCGGGCCATGAAATACAAATAAGCACATTACATATGTGAAAACATGAATCATTTTTTACCCCGACCGGGACTCGAACCTAGGACTTATGATTACTAAGTCAAGGCGCTACCACTACACCACAGAAGGTTAAAAGGAATCCAACCTTATAGCTTATATCTGCTATACTTAGGAATGAACGCATTCTAACTGAATGCCACTATGTTAATATTACAGATTCCCCAACCTCACTCTTGGCTGCATTTTAGCATTTAATTCAATTCCCAATCTCATTCAGGCCATGAAATGCAAATAAGCACATTACATATGTGAAAACATGAATCATTTTTTACCCCGACCGGGACTTGAACCTAGGACCTATGATTACTAAGTCAAGGCGCTACCACTACACCACAGAAGGTTAAAAGGAATCCAACCTTATAGCTTATATCTGTTATACTTAGGAATGAACGCATTCTAACTGAATGCCACTATGTTCATATTACAGATTCCCCAACCTTACTCTTGGCTTCATTTTAGCATTTAATTCAATTCCCAATCTCATTCGGGCCATGAAATACAAATAAGCACATTACATATGTGAAAACATAAATCATTTTTTACCCCAACCGGGACTAGAACCTAGGACTTATGATTACTAAGTCAAGGCGCTACCACTACACCACAGAAGGTTAAAAGGAATCCAACCTTATAGCTTATATCTGCTATACTTAGGAATGAACGCATTCTAACTGAATGCCACTATGTTTATATTACAGATTCCCCAACCTCACTCTTGGCTTCATTTTAGCATTTAATTCAATTCCCAATCTCATTCGGGCCATGAAATACAAATAAGCACATTACATATGTGAAAACATGAATCATTTTTTACCCCGACCGGGACTCGAACCTAGGACTTATGATTACTAAGTCAAGGCGCTACCACTACACCACAGAAGGTTAAAAGGAATCCAACCTTATAGCTTATATCTGCTATACTTAGGAATGAACGCATTCTAACTGAATGCCACTATGTTCATATTACAGATTCCCCAACCTCACTCGTGGCTTCATTTTAGCATTTAATTCAATTCCCAATCTCATTCGGGCCATGAAATATAAATAAGCACATTACATATGTGAAAACATGAATCATTTTTTACCCCGACCGGGACTCGAACCTAGGACTTATGATTACTAAGTCAAGGCGGTACCACTACACCACAGAAGGTTAAAAGGAATCCAACCTTATAGCTTATATCTGCTATACTTAGGAATGAACGCATTCTAACTGAATGCCACTATGTTCATATTACAGATTCCCCAACCTTATTCGTGGCTTCATTTTAGCATTTAATTCAATTCCCAATCTCATTCGGGCCATGAAATAAAAATAAACACATTACATATGTGAAAACATGAATCATTTTTTACCCCGACCAGGACACGAACCTAGGACTTATGATTACTAAGTCAAGGCACTTACACTACACCACAGAAGGTTAAAAGGAATCCAACCTCATAGCTTATATCTGCTATACTTAGGCAAGAACGCATTCTAACTGAATGCCACTATGTTCATATTACAGATTCCCCAACCTCACTCGTGGCTTCATTTTAGCATTTAATTCAATTCCCAATCTCATTCGGGCCATGAAATATAAATAAGCACATTACATATGTGAAAACATGAATCATTTTTTACCCCGACTGGGACTCGAACCTAGGACTTATGATTACTAAGTCAAGGCGCTACCACTACACCACAGAAGGTTAAAAGGAATCCAACCTTATAGCTTATATCTGCTATACTTAGGAATGAACGCATTCTAACTGAATGCCACTATGTTAATATTACAGATTCCCCAACCTCACTCTTGGCTTCATTTTAGCATTTAATTCTATTCCCAATCTCATTCGGGCCATGAAATACAAATAAGCACATTACATATGTGAAAACATGAAGCATTTTTTACCCCGACCGGGACTCGAACCTAGGGCTTATGATTACTAAGTCAAGGCGCTACCACTACACCACAGAAGGTTAAAATGAATCCAACCTTATAGCTTATATCTGCTATACTTAGGAATGAACGCATTCTAACTGAATGCCACTATGTTAATATTACAGATTCCCCAACCTCACTCGTGGCTTCATTTTAGCATTTAATTCAATTCCCAGTCTCATTCGGGCCATGAAATACAAATAAGCACATTACATATGTGAAAACATGAATCATTTTTTACCCCGACCGGGACTCGAACCTAGGACTTATGATTACTAAGTCAAGGCGCTAAAACTACACCACAGAAGGTTAAAAGGAATCCAACCATATAGCTTATATCTGCTATACTTAGGAATGAACGCATTCTAATTGAATGCCGCTATGTTCATATTACAGATTCCCCAACCTCACTCTTGGCTTCATTTTAGCATTTAATTCAATTCCCAATCTCATTCGGGCCATGAAATACAAATAAGCACATTACATATGTGAAAACATGAACCATTTTTTACCCTGACCGGGACTCGAACCTAGGACTTATGATTACTAAGTCAAGGCGCTACCACTACACCACAGAAGGTTAAAAGGAATCCAACCTTATAGCTTATATCTGCTATACTTAGGAATGAACGCATTCTAACTGAATGCCACTATGTTAATATTACAGATTCCCCAACCTCACTCGTGGCTTCATTTTAGCATTTAATTCAATTCCCAATCTCATTCGGGCCATGAAATACAAATAAGCACATTACATATGTGAAAATATGAATCATTTTTTACCCCGACTGGGACTCGAACCTAGGACTTATGATTACTAAGTCAAGGCGCTACCACTACACCACAGAAGGTTAAAATGAATCCAACCTTATAGCTTATATCTGCAATACTTAGGAATGAATGCATTCTAACTGAATGCCACTATGTTCATATTATAGATTCCGCAACCTCACTCGTGGCTTCATTTTAGCATTTAATTCAATTCCCAATCTCATTCGGGCCATGAAATACATATAAGCACATTACATATGTGAAAACATGAATCATTTTTTACCCCGACCGGGACTCGAACCTAGGACTTATGATTACTAAGTCAAGGCGGTACCACTTCACCACAGAAGGTTAAAAGGAATCCAACCTTATAGCTTATATCTGCTATACTTAGGAATGAACGCATTCTAACTGAATGCCACTATGTTCATATTACAGATTCCCCAACCTCACTCGTGGCTTCATTTTAGCATTTAATTCAATTCCCAATCTCATTCGGGCCATGAAATACAAATAAGCACATTACAAATGTGAAAACATGTATCATTTTTTACCCCGACCGGGACTCGAACCTAGGACTTATGATTACTAAGTCAAGGCGCTACCACTACACCACAGAATGTTAAAAGGAATCCAACCTTATAGCTTATATCTGCTATACTTAGGAATGAACGCATTCTAACTGAATGCCACTATGTTCATATTATAGATTCCCCAACCTCACTCGTGGCTTCATTTTAGCATTTAATTCAATTCCCAATCTCATTCGGCCCATGAAATACAAATAACCACATTACATATGTGAAAACATGAATCATTTTTTACCCCGACCGGGACTCGAACCTAGGACTTATGATTACTAAGTCAAGGCGCTACCACTACACCACAGAAGGTTAAAAGGAATCCAACCTTATAGCTTATATCTGCTATACTTAGGAATGAACGCATTCTAACTGAATGCCACTATGTTCATATTACAGATTCCCCAACCTCACTCGTGGCTTCATTTTAGCATTTAATTCAATTCCCAATCTCATTCGGGCCATGAAATATAAATAAGCACATTACATATGTGAAAACATGAATCATTTTTTACCCCGACCGGGACTCGAACCTAGGACTTATGATTACTAAGTCAAGGCGCTACCACTACACCATAGGATGTTAAAAGGAATCCAACCTTATAGCTTATATCTGCTATACTTAGGAATGAACGCATTCTAACTGAATGCCACTATGTTAATATTACAGATTCCCCAACCTCACTCGTGGCTTCATTTTAGCATTTAATTCAATTCCCAATCTCATTCGGGCCATGAAATATAAATAAGCACATTACATATGTGAAAACATGAATAATTTTTTACCCCGACCGGGACTCGAACCTAGGACTTATGATTACTAAGTCAAGGCGCTACCACTACACCACAGAAGGTTAAAAGGAATCCAACCTTATAGCTTATATCTGCTATACTTAGGAATGAACGCATTCCAACTGAATGCCACTATGTTCATATTACAGATTCCCCAACCTCACTCGTGGCTTCATTTTAGCATTTAATTCAATTCCCAATCTCATTCGGGCCATGAAATATAAATAAGCACATTACATATGTGAAAACATGAATCATTTTTTACCCCGACTGGGACTCGAACCTAGGACTTATGATTACTAAGTCAAGGCGCTACCACTACACCACAGAAGGTTAAAAGGAATCCAACCTTATAGCTTATATCTGCTATACTTAGGAATGAACGCATTCTAACTGAATGCCACTATGTTCATATTACAGATTCCCCAACCTTACTCTTGGCTTCATTTTAGCATTTAATTCAATTCCCAATCTCATTCGGGCCATGAAATACAAATAAGCACATTACATATGTGAAAACATGAATAATTTTTTACACCGACCGGGACTCGAACCTAGGACTTATGATTACTAAGTCAAGGCGCTACCACTACACCACAGAAGGTTAAAAGGAATCCAACCTTATAGCTTATATCTGCTATACTTAGGAATGAACGCATTCTAACTGAATGCCACTATGTTCATATTACAGATTCCCCAACCTCACTCTTGGCTTCATTTTAGCATTTAATTCAATTCCCAATCTCATTCGGGCCATGAAATACAAATAAGCACATTACATATGTGAAAACATGAATCATTTTTTACCCCGACCGGGACTCGAACCTAGGACTTATGATTACTAAGTCAAGGCGCTACAACTACACCACAGAAGGTTAAAAGGAATCCAACCTTATATCTTATATCTGCTATACTTAGGAATGAACGCATTCTAACTGAATGCCACTATGAATAAATATTACAGATTCCCCAACCTCACTCTTGGCTTCATTTTAGCATTTAATTCTATTCCCAATCTCATTCTGGCCATGAAATACAAATAAGCACATTACATATGTGAAAACATGAATAATTTTTTACCCCGACCGGGACTCGAACCTATGGCTTATGATTACTAAGTCAAGGCGCTACCACTACACCACAGAAGGTTAAAATGAATCCAACCTTATAGCTTATATCTGCTATACTTAGGATTGAACGCATTCTAACTGAATGCCACTATGTTAATATTACAGATTCCCCAACCTCACTCTTGGCTTCATTTTAGCATTTAATTCTATTCCCGATCTCATTCGGGCCATGAAATACAAATAAGCATATTACATATGTAAAAACATGAATCATTTTTTACCCCGACCGGGAGTCGAACCTAGGACTTATGATTACTAAGTCAAGGCGCTACAACTACACCACAGAAGGTTAATAGGAATCCAACCTCATAGCTTATATCTGCTATACTTAGGAATGAACGCATTCTAACTGAATGCCACTATGTTCATATTACAGATTCCCCAACCTCACTCGTGGCTTCATTTTAGCATTTAATCCAATTCCCAGTCTCATTCGGGCCATGAAATACAAATAAGCACATTACATATGTGAAAACATGAATCATTTTTTACCCCAACCGGGACTCGAACCTAGGACTTATGATTACTAAGTCAAAGCGCTACCACTACACCACAAAAGGTTAAAAGGAATCCAACCTTATAGCTTATATCTGCTATACTTAGGAATGAACGCATTCTAATTGAATGCTGCTATGTTCATATTACAGATTCCCCAACCTCACACTAGGCTTCATTTTAGCATTTAATTCAATTCCCAATCTCATTCGGGCCATGAAATACAAATAAGCACATTACATATGTGAAAACATGAATCATTTTTTACCCCGACCGGGACTCGAACTTAGGACTTATGATTACTAAGTCAAGCCGCTACCACTACACCACAGAAGGTTAAAAGGAATCCAACCTTATAGCTTATATCTGCTATACTTAGGAATGAACGGATTCTAACTGAATGCCACTATGTTCATATTACAGATTCCCCAACCTCACTCGTGGCTTCATTTTAGCATTTAATTCAATTCCCAATCTCATTCGGGCCATGAAATACAAATAAGCACATTACAAATGTGAAAACATGAATCATTTTTTACCCCGACCGGGAGTCGAACCTAGGACTTATGATTACTAAGTCAAGGCGCTACCACTACACCACAGAAGGTTAAAAGGAATCCAACCTTACAGCTTATATCTGCTATACTTAGGAATGAACGTATTCTAACTGAATGCCACTATGTTCATATTACAGATTCCCCAACCTTACTCTTGGCTTCATTTTAGCATTTAATTCAATTCCCAATCTCATTCGGGCCATGAAATACAAATAAGCACATTACATATGTGAAAACATGAATCATTTTTTACCCCGACCGGGACTCGAACCTGGGACTTATGATTACTAAGTCAAGGAGCTACCACTACACCACAGAAGGTTAAAAGGAATCCAACCTTATAGCTTATATCTGCTATACTTAGGAATGAACGCATTCTAACTGAATGCCACTATGTTAATATTACAGATTCCCCAACCTCACTCTTGGCTTCATTTTAGCAGTTAATTCAATTCCCAATCTCATTCGGGCCATGAAATACAAATAAGCACATTACATATGTGAAAACATGAATAATTTTTTTCCCCGACCGGGACTCGAACCTAGGACTTATGATTACTAAGTCAAGGCACTACCACTACACCACAGAAGGTTTAAAGGAATCCAACCTTATAGGTTATATCTGCTATACTTAGGAATGAACGCATTCTAACTGAATGCCACTATGTTCATATTACAGATTCCCCAACCTCACTCGTGGCTTCATTTTAGCATTTAATTCAATTCCCAATCTCATTCGGGCCATGAAATATAAATAAGCACATTACATATGTGAAAACATGAATCATTTTTTACCCCGACTGGGACTCGAACCTAGGACTTATGATTACTAAGTCAAGGCGCTACCACTACACCACAGAAGGTTAAAAGGAATCCAACCTTATAGCTTATATCTGCTATACTTAGGAATGAACGCATTCTAACTGAATGCCACTATGTTCATATTACAGATTCCCCAACCTCACTCGTGGCTTCATTTTAACATTTAATTCAATTTCCAATCTCATTCGGGCCATGAAATACAAATAAGCACATTACATATGTGAAAACATGAATCATTTTTTACCCCGACCGGGAGTCGAACCTAGGACTTATGATTACTAAGTCAAGGCGCTACCACTACACCACAGAAGGTTAAAAGGAATCCAACCTTATAGCTTATATCTGCTACACTTAGGAATGAACGCATTCTAACTGAATGCCACTATGTTCATATTACAGATTCCAAAACCTCACTCGTGGCTTCATTTTAGCATTTAATTCAATTCCCAATCTCATTCGGGCCATGAAATACATATAAGCACATTACAAATGTGAAAACATGAATCATTTTTAACCCCGACCGGGACTCGAACCTAGGACTTATGATTACTAAGTCAAGGCGCTACCACTACACCACAGAAGGTTAAAAGGAATCCAACCTTATAGCTTATATCTGCTATACTTAGGAATGAACGCATTCTAACTGAATGCCACTATGTTCATATTACAGATTCCTCAACCTTACTCTTGGCTTCATTTTAGCATTTAATTCAATTCCCAATCTCATTCGGGCCATGAAATATAAATAAGCACATTACATATGTGAAATTATAAATCACATTTCACCCCAACCGGGACTCGAACCTAGGACTTATGATTACTAAGTCAAGGCGCTACCACTACACCACAGAAGGTTAAAAGGAATCCAACCTTATAGCTTATATCTGCTATACTTAGGAATGAACGCATTCTAACTGAATGCCACTATGTTCATATTACAGATTCCCCAACCTCACTCGTGGCTTCATTTTAGCATTTAATTCAATTCCCAATCTCATTCGGGCCATGAAATATAAATAAGCACATTACATATGTGAAAACATGAATCATTTTTTACCCCGACCGGGACTCAAACCTAGGACTTATGATTACTAAGTCAAGTCGCTACCACTACACCACAAAAGGTTAAAATTAATCCAACCATATAGCTTATATCTGCTATACTTAGGAATGAACACATTCTAACTGAATGCCACTATGTTAATATTACAGATTGCCCAACCTCACTCTTGGCTTCATTTTAGCATTTAATTCAATTCCCAATCTCATTCTGGCCATGAAATACAAATAAGCACATTACATATGTGAAAACATGAATCATTTTTTACCCCGACCGGGACTCGAACCTAGGGCTTATGATTACTAAGTCAAGGCGCTACCACTACACCACAGAAGGTTAAAATGAATCCAACCTTATAGCTTATATCTGCTATACTTAGGAATGAACGCATTCTAATTGAATGCCGCTATGTTCATATTACAGATTCCCCAACCTCACTCTTGGCTTCATTTTAGCATTTAATTCAATTCCCAATCTCATTCGAACCATGAAATACAAATAAGCACATTACATATGTGAAAACATGAACCATTTTTTACCCCGACTGGAACTCGAACCTAGGACTTATGATTACTAAGTCAAGGCGCTACCACTACACCACAGAAGGCTAAAAGGAATCCAACCTTATAGCTTATATCTGCTATACTTAGGAATGAACGCATTCTAACTGAATGCCACTATGTTCATATTACAGATTCCCCAACCTCACTCGTGGCTTCATTTTAGCATTTAATTCAATTCCCAATCTCATTCGGGCCATGAAATACAAATAAGCAAATTACAAATGTGAAAACATGAATCATTTTTTACCCCGACCGGGACTCGAACCTAGGACTTATGATTACTAAGTCAAGGCGCTACCACTACACCACAGAAGGTTAAAAGGAATCCAACCATATAGCTTATATCTGCTATACTTAGGAATGAACGCATTCTAACTGAATGCCACTATGTTCATATTATAGATTCCCCAACCTCACTCGTGGCTTCATTTTAGCATTTAATTCAATTCCCAATCTCATTCGGGCCATGAAATACAAATAACCACATTACATATGTGAAAACATGAATCATTTTTTACCCCGACCGTGACTCGAACCTAGGACTTATGATTACTAAGTCAAGGCGCTACCACTACACCACAGAAGGTTAAAAGGAATCCAACCTTATAGCTTATATCTGCTATACTTAGGAATGAACGCATTCTAACTGAATGCCACTATGTTCATATTACAGATTCCCCAACCTCACTCGTGGCTTCATTTTAGCATTTAATTCAATTCCCAGTCTCATTCGGGCCATGAAATATAAATAAGCACATTACATATGTGAAAGCATGAATCATTTTTTACCCCGACCGGGACTCGAACCTAGGACTTATGATTACTAAGTCAAGGCGCTACCACTACACCATAGAAGGTTAAAAGGAATCCAACCTTATAGCTTATATCTGCTATACTTAGGAATGAACGCATTCTAACTGAATGCCACTATGTTCATATTACAGATTCCCCAACCTCACTCGTGGCTTCATTTTAGCATTTAATTCAATTCCCAATCTCATTCGGGCCATGAAATATAAATAAGCACATTACATATGTGAAAACATGAATAATTTTTTACCCCGACCGGGACTCGAACCTAGGACTTATGATTACTAAGTCAAGGCGCTACCACTACACCACAGAAGGTTAAAAGGAATCCAACCTTATAGCTTATATCTGCTATACTTAGGAATGAACGCATTCCAACTGAATGCCACTATGTTCATATTACAGATTCCCCAACCTCACTCGTGTCTTCATTTTAGCATTTAATTCAATTCCCAATCTCATTCGGGCCATGAAATATAAATAACCACATTACATATGTGAAAACATGAATAATTTTTTACCCCGACTGGGACTCGAACCTAGGACTTATGATTACTAAGTCAAGGCGCTACCACTACACCACAGAAGGTTAAAAGGAATCCAACCTTATAGCTTATATCTGCTATACTTAGGAATGAACGCATTCTAACTGAATGCCACTATGTTCATATTACAGATTCCCCAACCTTACTCTTGGCTTCATTTTGGCATTTAATTCAATTCCCAATCTCATTCTGGCCATGAAATACAAATAAGCACATTACATATGTGAAAACATGAATCATTTTTTACACCGACCTGGACTCGAACCTAGGACTTATGATTACTAAGTCAAGGCGCTACCACTACACCACAGAAGGTTAAAAGGAATCCAACCTTATAGCTTATTTCTGCTATACTTAGGAATGAACGCATTCTAACTGAATGCCACTAGGTTCATATTACAGATTCCCCAACCTCACTCTTGGCTTCATTTTAGCATTTAATTCAATTCCCAATCTCATTCGGGCCATGAAATACAAATAAGCACATTACATATGTGAAAACATGAATCATTTTTTACCCCGACCGGGACTCGAACCTAGGACTTATGATTACTAAGTCAAGGCGCTACCACTATACCACAGAAGGTTAAAAGGAATCCAACTTTATATCTTATATCTGCTATACTTAGGAATGAACGCATTCTAACTGAATGCCACTATGAATAAATATTACAGATTCCCCAACCTCACTCTTGGCTTCATTTTAACATTTAATTCTATTCCCAATCTCATTCTGGCCATGAAATACAAATAAGCACATTACATATGTGAAAACATGAATAATTTTTTACCCCGACCGGGACTCGAACCTATGGCTTATGATTACTAAGTCAAGGCGCTACCACTACACCACAGAAGGTTAAAATGAATCCAACCTTATAGCTTATATCTGCTATACTTAGGATTGAACGCATTCTAACTGAATGCCACTATGTTAATATTACAGATTCCCCAACCTCACTCTTGGCTTCATTTTAGCATTAAATTCTATTCCCAATCTCATTCGGGCCATGAAATACAAATAAGCACATTACATATGTGAAAACATGAATCATTTTTTACCCCGACCGGGACTCGAACCTAGGACTTATGATTACTAAGTCAAGGCGCTACAACTACACCACAGAAGGTTAAAAGGAATCCAACCTCATAGCTTATATCTGCTATACTTAGGAATGAACGCATTCTAACTGAATGCCACTATGTTCATATTACAGATTCCCCAACCTCACTCGTGGCTTCATTTTAGCATTTAATTCAATTCCCAGTCTCATTCGGGCCATGAAATACAAATAAGCACATTACATATGTGAAAACATGAATCATTTTTTACCCCGACCGGGACTCGAACCTAGGACTTATGATTACTAAGTCAAAACGCTACCACTACACCACAGAAGGATAAAAGGAATCCAACCTTATAGCTTATATCTGCTATACTTAGGAATGAACGCATTCTAATTGAATGCTGCTATGTTCATATTACAGATTCCCCAACCTCACTCTAGGCTTCATTTGAGCATTTAATTCAATTCCCAATCTCATTCGGGCCATGAAATACAAATAAGCACATTACATATGTGAAAACATGAATCATTTTTTACCCCGACCGGGACTCGAACCTAGGACTTATGATTACTAAGTCAAGGCGCTACCACTACACCACAGAAGGTTAAAAGGAATCCAACCTTATAGCTTATATCTGCTATACTTAGGAATGAATGCATTCTAACTGAATGCCACTATGTTCATATTACAGATTCCCCAACCTCACTCTTGGCTTCATTTTAGCATTTAATTCAATTCCCAATCTCATTCGGGCCATGAAATACAAATAAGCACATTACATATGTGAAAACATGAATCATTTTTTACCCCGACTGGGACTCGAACCTAGGACTTATGATTACTAAGTCAAGGCGCTACCACTACACCACAGAAGGTTAAAAGGAATCCAACCTTATAGCTTATATCTGCTATACTTAGGAATGAACGCATTCTAACTGAATGCCACTATGTTCATATTATAGATTCCCCAACCTCACTCGTAGCTTCATTTTAGCATTTAATTCAATTCCCAATCTCATTCGGGCCATGAAATACAAATAAGCACATTACATATGTGAAAACATGAATCATTTTTTACCCCGACCGGGACTCGAGCCTAGGACTTATGATTACTAAGTCAAGGCGCTACCACTACACCACAGAAGGTTAAAAGGAATCCAACCTTATAGCTTATATCTGCTATACTTAGGAATGAACGGATTCTAACTGAATGCCACTATGTTCATATTACAGATTCCCCAACCTCACTCGTGGCTTCAATTTAGCATTTAATTCAATTCCCAATCTCATTCGGGCCATGAAATACAAATAAGCACATTACAAATGTGAAAACATGAATCATTTTTTACCCCGACCGGGACTCGAACCTAGGACTTATGATTACTAAGTCAAGGCGCTACCACTACACCACAGAAGGTTAAAAGGAATCCAACCTTATAGCTTATATCTGCTATACTTAGGAATGAACGGATTCTAACTGAATGCCACTATGTTCATATTACAGATTCCCCAACCTCACTCGTGGCTTCATTTTAGCATTTAATTCAATTCCCAATCTCATTCGGGCCATGAAATACAAATAAGCACATTACATATGTGAAAACATGAATCATTTTTTACTCCGACCGGGACTCGAACCTATGGCTTATGATTACTAAGTCAAGGCGCTACCACTACACCACAGAAGGTTAAAATGAATCCAACCTTATAGCTTATATCTGCTATACTTAGGATTGAACGCATTCTAACTGAATGCCACTATGTTAATATTACAGATTCCCCAACCTCACTCTTGGCTTCATTTTAGCATTTAATTCTATTCCCGATCTCATTCGGGCCATGAAATACAAATAAGCACATTACATATGTGAAAACATGAATCATTTTTTACCCCGACCGGGACTCGAACCTAGGACTTATGATTACTAAGTCAAGGCGCTACAACTACACCACAGAAGGTTAAAAGGAATCCAACCTCATAGCTTATATCTGCTATACTTAGGAATGAACGCATTCTAACTGAATGCCACTATGTTCATATTACAGATACCCCAACTTCACTTGTGGCTTCATTTTAGCATTTAATTCTATTCCCAGTCTCATTCGGGCCATGAAATACAAATAAGCACATTACATATGTGAAAACATGAATCATTTTTTACCCCGACCGGGACTCGAACCTAGGACTTATGATTACTAAGTCAAAGCGCTACCACTACACCACAGAAGGTTAAAAGGAATCCAACCTTATAGCTTATATCTGCTATACTTAGGAATGAACGCATTCTAATTGAATGCCACTATGTTCATATTACAGATTCCCCAACCTCACTCTAGGCTTCATTTTAGC
>JAXCGZ010021891.1:15000-22500 GCA_037179515.1 Halocaridina rubra | reverse complement strand
CAATCTCAGTTATGATGAGAGGCTGAGGGAATTAGACTTACCATCACTCGAAGCTAGAAGAGTGAGGGGGGATATGGTGACAGTCTTTAAATTCCTTCATGTTTATGATAGAGTGGATAGGGATCGATATTTTGATATGGCTGGCTCTAGAACTAGAGGTCCTAGTTTGAAGCTTCGTAAGAAAACTTCTTTGCAGGATGTAAGGAAATACTTTTTCAGTGTAAGAGTAGTTGATAATTGGAATTGGCTAAGCGAGGAGGTAGTTAATGGTATCTCAATCCATAGTTTTAAGGACAGGTATGATAAGTATGACTAAGTCTAAAATGGAACCGATCAGGAGACGGGAAGATACGAGCTTTGGGCTCTTTCCCGTAAACACAATTAGGTAATCACACACACACACACACACACACACACACACACACACACACACACACACACACACACACACATACATCCAAAACTATAATTCCCTTAATAAGGGGGATGGCTGAGTCAGAGCAAAAACGCTCAACTCTCAATGGGAAGAAAATACAGAGGAGAATTCCTAGTCCCCTCGCTCCTTCCCCTTTAGTCGACTTTTACTACACGTAGGGGATATTCCTGCCCCTTCCCCTCAGGGGGAATATATATATATGTGTGTGTGTGTGTGTGTGTGTGTGTGTGTGTACATTTTCCCCCTTGTAAGGGGGATGGCCGAGCCAGGAAACACGCATTCACCACAATCCACACACCTCTCAACCACTCCTCTCAGCTCCTTGGGGATAAAGGGTTGCCATGTCTCCCTCCCTTCCACCCTGTTTGGGTCACCCGCAAGGTAGGCGGGCAAGGATATTCCACAATTAGGCCCGACAGCCGCAGCTGCTTTACCCCCACCGCTTCATCACCCTTATATGTATACACACATGCACATACACAAACACACATAAGCATAAACACTCAGAATTCAAAGACGCAAAATCAAACTAACTTTGGATAAATCGAATGCAGCCTTTATTTTTATAATTGCATAAAAAATTCACACACACACACACACACATACACACACACACACACATACACACACACGCTCGCACCTTCCTTTTGACTTGCTATCACTGTAAATTCTGCAAGCTTTCATACACTATGCGCGTTTTATATATATATATATATATATATATATATATATATATATATATATATATATATATATATATATATATATATATATATATATATATATATATATATATATATATATATATATATATATATATATATATATATATATATATATCACTGTTACATATATTACGTTCTAAAATACATTTTCATGTATAATATAGTTTTGGTCAAGAAAATACATACTTGTCTATATATTGATGGAACGATTGATGGTTGCCAACGAAAGTGTAGTCAGAGAGAGAATAGCTACAAGCGATTATCTTTATTTATTTGGTAGATTTCCTCTTATATCATTGTGACATTTTTTTTTTCATAAAGGTTCACGTGTTATATGTATCTCATTATTCATATGTTTGTTTATTTAACAGTATATTTATTTATTCATTTATTTATTTTTTTATCATTACCTTAGACATATCTTTTTTTTTTATTGCACGCTTTTATTGACTGTAATTTAAATATATTCAGCTTCACTACCTTTGTGCTTCTAAACCCGCTTTCACACCAAAGTGGCACGTCGCACGTGGCTTGCCACGTGGCATTCCAGATGAAAACGAACATCCGGAAATATATGAAACCTTTCACACTGAAGTGGCGTGACACGTTCCATGTGCCACTTCTGTGTGAAAGGTTTCATATATTTCCGGATGTTCGTTTTCAACTGACGTGCCACGCGTCATGCCACGTGGTACGCCAGATAAAAACGAACATCCGGAAATATATGAAACCTTTCACACAGAAGTGGCTTGACACGTTCCATGTGCCACTTCTGTGTGAAAGGTTTCATATATTTCCAGATGTTCGTTTTCAACTGACGTACCACGTGGCATGCCACGTGCGACGTATCACTTTGGTGTGAAAGCGGCCTAAGTGTTATTTAGCAATGCTTTCAGCTTTTATCTGCTTACGAAAGCTTATTTATACATGTTATTTCACTGTCAGTATTAACTTATCATTGCACAATAACTTGTTTTACCACGCAAACGCAGGGCTGAACTGCGAACAAAGTATGTTTATTTTGAAACAGCTTTTTTATTAGTAGTTTTTTTTTATCCTCTTCTTTGATGTTTAATTTAATTTAGTATATATCTGCTCATAGTTTTTTTTATGTAAACCTTATGGATCTTGTAAGCCCCCAGTAACACCTAGATACACATGTAATGTTAAATAACCCCGTAAATGGTTAGGTTAGGTCAGGTAACTTGCCTTGTGAGTATGACTCACTCTAGAACACTCTCGGGTTACTCTTTAATCCAATACTTAGCTTTGCAAACTTTAAGTTGCTATTTAGATATGTTGTATTGAACTTTGCTTTTTGCTTTAGATGTTTTTATTAGAAACATAGTAATATATATATACATATATATATATATATATATATATATATATATATATATATATATATATATATATATATATATATATATTTATATATATATATATCTATATATATATATATATTTTTTTTTTTTCTTTTTTTTTTTACCCAGGAATATTTATGCGGAACATAATGCAATATAATATTTATTGAAATTTGATTTTAAAGCACTGTAGCTGTAACTTCATATATGCTACTGTATTGTCATTTTTATTTGCATTTTTATTTTTACATATTTTGCTTGGACCCAGAGTACATGTATATTTTAAGGTCTATTGGCAAATATTTTGTATTAGTGAGTTGGCTGATTTCATTATTAGAAATTGACTCTTTATAATATATTTATATTACTAAGTAATGCTTGTATACAGCTTAGTTAGAAGTATTGAATAAGATTATTTTAGCTGACGTTGCACAAGTGTTTAATGTTCTCTACTTTAATGTATGAAATTAATTGACTAATTTATTGAAATAAATAGGAAATATGTATTGAGATCAGGTTGTTGGCAAAAATTTAGTTCCTTCCAATGACTGACATTTGCCTGCGGTCAGATGTATCTTACTCGAGTATAGTAGCTATTGATACATCAATTAAATAAATTGCTATTCCTGAATGTGTGTTGTGTATGAGAGAGAGAGAGAGAGAGAGAGGAGAGAGAGAGAGAGAGAGAGAGGAGAGAGAGAGAGGAGAGAGAGGGGTATGAAAAACTGTTTCATTCCCACACTAGAGAGACAACACAAGACACAGTAGCATCTGCTGCATGACTTCATTGCTGATTCCGTTTACCTGGAATGGCTTATTACGCTATACTATATGGTGATAGATATCACCATGTGCTTCCTCACACGTATAGTCCAGCTGCCATACAATTATTTTATTTGGATCAATAAAATTAAAACCTCAAAGTGGTATCATGAATGAAGGGTGAGAGGAATAGAAGACCTTCTCCCATTGGGTTGTTTTCTTAGGCCTGATTTCTTAAACAGTGTAAACCTAGGATACCATATTGCTAGTTAGCTAGACACACACAAATGGATTTCATAAACGCATCTGATGCGGTTCTGTGTATGGCTAGGATCCCGTCCGGGATCCTAGCCATACACAGAACCGCATCAGATGCGTTTATGAAATCCATTTGTGTGTCTAGCTAACTAGCAATATGGTATCCTAGGTTTACACTGTTTAAGAATTCGGGCCTTAGTCTGTAAGATTTTCTACCTCTAAATTCAGTCTCTTTTGTATAAAAAAAATAAAAAATAAATAATTTTAATGCTCCATTTTTATTCAAGGAATGACTTAGAATCGCGGTACGTATTAAATATACCCAATAAATGTACTGTGATTATCTTGTACACATTTCCTTGACTTTGAGTCATAATTGAAAGAACTGGTGTATGCAAAAGCTGTTACAGTTTTCTTGCTGGACTGTCTGCTTAATATCAGAAGTCTCCAGTACACATACATCTAACTGCACTATTGCATTCCCAATCAGTCCTTATTATCCTTGCCATTAATATGTCTCTCGTGTCATTGACAGAACTGATTTACAAGAACAGCGAGATAATTTGCGACAAACGGAGAGAGACAAGAGTCAACTTATTGACCAGCTCACTGAGCAGAATCAGAGACTCACCACACAACTCAAAGAGGTAAGAGATTTTGCTTCTTTGTCATTTTATTTATTTACTTTTTATTGATTTTTTTTTCTAGGCAAAAGTGTAAACTAAAGTTGTGTATTAATGATTGGGAGTTAATGGTATATTGTCTGCCTGGAGAAGCTGAATTGTTATAAACATAGAACACTATAACTTTCTAGAATATAATAATAATAATAATAATAATAATAATAATTATTATTATTATTATTATTATTATTATTATTGCTGATTTTTGTTATTATTATTTATTATTATTATTATTATTATTATTATTATTATTATTATTATTATTATTATTATTATTATTATTTTGTCTTCAGCAATCAAAACATGAACAACAGCTGGAATCTCAGCTTCAGCTTCTGCGAGATCAGTTCCAGCTACGAAAATCCAACATGTCGGAACAAGTTTCCACTCTGGAAGTGTTGCGGGATGAGGTAAGCAGAGAACACGTGAATTCTTTCCTTGATTTTTATTCTGCATAATATGTTCTTCACAGAACACTGTGTGGATTTGGCTAAAATATGCTGCATAGAGATTATTATTATGTATTTATAAGTTTTTGTATTTCTTGGTAGAAAGAACTAATGAAAACTTGTCAATATCCTCTTACAATGATTTTCATCCAATCTTCAAATCCACATCCACTCTTATGTACGAATAATAAAACTCCGTACTAAATCCAAAAGCTATAAAAACACTATTTTGCTCTTTTAATTGTCAAATGCATTTTCTACCTTCTCGTCTGGAAAAAAAAAAAAACTCAAATACTCCCAGCTTTTGGTACATGAATATTGATCTAGAAACTTTATTTTTCATAACTCTCGTGATATATTCACATTTCAGATTAATCTATTATCGGAGAAGAAACTTGAGTTGGAACGGCGAATCGACAGCCTTATAAATGAGAGAGAAGGACTGAGCGTCACTTTGGACGAATCCTCAGATCGCATTATCATGCTCGAAAAACAGAGTATGGAGCAGGAGGCAGTTGTAAGTTATATCTTTGCTCATTTGTGTTCTGTTTCTTTTTTTAATTCCTTTCTTATAAAGTTTTATATAAGTTTATAATAAACCAGAAACATTTAGAATTAGAATGCGTAATTTTTTTTCCTTATTGATATATTGGGTATATTAGCCAGTCTTATTTCATTCCAGTATACACAAGCGCTATAATTGCGTTATTGAGACAGTTTTATATGTGGTTATGATTATAGTACTGAACGAAGTGTATATATATATATATATATATATATATAATATATATATATATATATATATATATATATATATATATATATATATATATATATATATATATATATATATATATATATATATATATATATATATTATATAGTGAGCTATTGTTTGGATTAAAGCTTTATGATTCAGTAGTTCCACCACAATTTATTGTTTATTATTCAAGCAAGGCTGATATTGCCCAGGGAGCCTTTTTTTTTTTTTTTAAAGTGCAGAGGTTAGGCTGTGAGTCAGGTAAAGTATCCTTTTTGGAATATATTCAGGCAGAGAACCTACGTACAAATAGTTTGAAAATTCTAGATTTTGAGAAAGTTTTTCGTCAAGAAATATTTTAAAATTAAAATAAAACACGAAGGAAAACCTATTTGTTGGCTTAGATGAAAACGAAATCCATATCTTTTATAACTGTTTGTAAGTTAATAAGTGCTTAAGTTTAACTGCTCTTCCTGATGGTTAGAGAGCATTTCTTTTAATTACTTTGAACTTTTATTTTGTCCAGTTTTATTAATTCAGTTTGGTTGAATTGTTCATAGAGGCAGAAAGTCTTGTGTTTGAGGTGTGAAAACGTGACAATGTAAAATAATTTACAAAATTAGGTTCTACTAACGCTATATAATACAAAGGAAATGTAAACATCCATCCCTTGGCTGTTTCCTCCTTTAATTGGGGGTTAGCCGACATAAAAAAAAAGAAAACAACAAGGGGATTACTTTGCTCTATGGACATTAAATTTTCGCTGTTCGTGCATCGTAAAGTGAAATTAAGTTATTTTCCAACAGATACGCAACAATCAGCGCGATTTGGATGATTTGAGGCATACAAATCTCTTCTTAAATGACCGGGTTGAAGCCCTGAGTAGGAATTCTTCTTCGCCTTCCATGGATCAAACGTCCTTGAGGAACGAGATTGATATGTCTGATCAAGAAGGTCAGTGATAATTTGCTTGACTATTTTTTATGTATTTTTCTCTTAGATTATTGATAGTTCCTTTGATAAGCAGGTATGTAATTGTATTTTTATATTTTCTTTTATTTTTGGGAAAGGGTTAGTTTAGTATTACCTGTATGCTACATTCCTACAGGTTAGGATATTATGTATACACTAGTCTCTTGGTTAAAAGTGGTATTCTGTTATCTTGTAAAATGTTTTCAAAATGGATTATTACTTATAATAATGTCTCAGGATTTAAGACTTGCTTCCACTAAGATTATTATTAGTGAAGTTCTTCAGCCATTCTCTGCTTTTGATATTAACTTTCCAACATCATTAATAGTAATGTATATGGAAGTGACCTTGTACAAAAAGAGTTACAGTTCTTTTCATTTAACGCTAACCCCAAAAATATGAGGATATGGTTGATATAGCTGCAGTGTTTTACCACACTGGCTTAGATTAGGTTAACTCGATAGTTCTTCAGTGCTTAGATTATTGGTTTCCGTCAGGAAACCCAAAACACGCAATTATTCTGTAACTCAAAGAAATCTTAGTAGTAGAATAGTGTAATATTACTTAGAGATTATTCGCCTGGAAGCTGGAGAGGAATGATAAAAAGTTCTTTACTATTAGCAGAAGGGTAGGTTGAAATTTACGTTGCTCGCTAATCTACTAGGGAAAATAAGAACATACTGAACTATAATCCAATTAATGTCAGTAAATTAATGATGTGCTATATATGATATTTATCTTACAAGATCTTTTCTAAGTAGAGTGATATCTTATGTAACTTAAAACGACACCATGAAAATATCGGTTTTATAAGTCAGTGCCAAAACTTCTTAAATTTTATGAACTCAGTTTCAGATAGTCATTAACGACCTAGTTATTTGCTGTCAGAGTTTTTCACCATTCTTTATATCGGTCTTTGAGTACCGGAATTTTTTCTTTTTATAATTTGTTGTATTCTACATTACCATTTCTTCTTGTTTTATTATTCCTGTTGCTGCTGTTTCTCTTCGGCAACTTCCATGTTTGTATGGAGTCCTCTTTCTCACTAACCTATTCCACCTCACCTTTTCTCATTTCTTCTCATATATCGC
>JAXCGZ010021891.1:0-10000 GCA_037179515.1 Halocaridina rubra | reverse complement strand
ATTATATCTTTAGTATATATTTGAAGTGTTTATGGACACGAGTAAGAGCAGGAAGATGGATATTTGTATTTTGGGTTTTAAAATATTGCAGTCCTTAACTTAATGATGTCTAATATATATATATATTTTTTGGAAGACTGGTGTATTGGGAGCTGTTGTGAGGGAACTGCAGGGGTTAGTGAGGAACATTCTTCGTCGTGAAGCCCAGGGACAGTGTGGTGCCTGCGGTGGCAGTAGCGAAGACAGAATACAGCTGGAGCAGGAAGTGCACAGCGCCTTTGAAAAAGTGGATAAACTGAACATTGAGCTTAATGAAACCAAAGACAAGCTTAAAGCCAAGGTATGACTAAACTGTTTATGTAATAATTGATAAGAGACTTATTCCCTTATCTGTTAGACTGCAATAAGACATATTCTCTCTTTACTTAATAAAATTGTATGAACACTACAGCACCACCATTGGCTCAGGACAAGTTTATATTGAGTGTGCATGTTGATCATATATTTATAATTCATGTGTTATCAGTAGAGGATGATTTGCAAACATTTTCTTTAATGAGAAGCTCTTTTACATATACCGTGATAAAGAATTAAGAGCAGTCTAAACTTTTTAGGGCCTTAGTGTAGATTAGTATGTGAAAGCTAACTGGCCGAATGGTCAGTATTTGATTTTATATTAAATTTCTTAATGACTTTCAGACTGATGAAGCGGCAGATCTCCAACATCAAGTCACGTTAGGAGAGGCCAAGCTCAAGGCTGTATCTGAGCATCGTGATAACCTCAAAAATGATCTTGAAAACACTCATCTTGCCAAAGATGAGCTTATAAAGAAGGTATGTTCTTAAGCTGAAAAGTTGATTATTTAGTTTTTTTCAGTTTCGTACTTAATGAACAGATATGATATTTTGATTTATCAGTAATCCAGTTTGTAAGCTGCTTTTTATTTATAAAAGAATACACAGCTAAGATGTGAATACTTTGTTCTTTATTATAGCAGGGTTTTATTACACAACACTTGTTTGGTAGTTTAGTGCTTAGGGTTTGTAGTCTCAACTTACTTTTTATTTATACTAGTAAGTATACATGTAAAATAGTAATGTAGATTATATTTGTTCTCTGATATCCCAGGAACCTAAGAAAATTAAAGGTTTCGTTAGTGTTAAACTGAAATTTTGGTACTGTACATTTTCTTTATCCTGACAATTATGAGTATGTATCCCAATACTTAAGGCTTTTTCTTTAGCTTTGGCTGTTAGCTATATTATTGGATGGGAAAACTCGTTCAACTCGAGATATTTGGTAAAGCAAATGGTGCAATTGCAGTTCAACCTATCAGCTGAAAGCTTAAGCAGATATATTCTCTTGACCCAATGTTGACCTCATTGTCAACATTTTTTCACCTTTGAATCTTATCTTAACAAGAGAACTAACTATGACAAATATAAATTTGAAAGCATGCACATATACAGTATTAGTATAAAAATGCCATAACTCCTTTTATGTCAGTACATAGTTGTAAGCTGTAAAAATTGGCCATAAAAAAGTCTTCTATCCTCACACTATATTCTTAGTTGTGTATATTGATATAATGGTGTAATTTGCCATTCACCATTACTTTGTTATTAATCAATAATTATGTATTAGACAAGGAAAAAGCAATAATATTAGAAAAATCACTTAAACTTTGTAATGCTTCAAAGATTTTTGTTCTTAGATCTGCACGTGCATTGAAGCAAAGCAATTGAGGGAATATATTTTTCTCAAAACATATTGATGGGATTTATCAATTCTGGTCCATAAACAAAAATGTATCTATTTGAAATACTTCTTAGGCTTGGGATATGCGTGATAATGCAGTATCACGTAAGAATGCGTGTGAAATAGAGCTGGCAAGAACAAGAATAGACGTCATGCAAATTAATTCACAACTTATGGAGGCCATCCAACAAAAAGTAGAATTATCTCAGCAACTTGAGCAGTGGCAGGTAAGAAATATTTATATTCGTTATTGTAATTTGATGTACTTCTGTGTAGTTTTTGTCAAATATTTGAATCATTGTTTGAATTTCTTTTTTCATAGTGCTTGAATGCTTATAAATAAAATTATAAGTGTGATTACCTAATTGTGTTTACGGGAAAGAGCCCAAAGCTCGTATCTTCCCGTCTCCTGATCGGTTCCATTTTATACTTAGTGATACTTATCATACCTGTCCTTAAAACTATGGATTGAGATAGCATTAACTACCTCCTCGCTTAGCCAATTCCAATTATCAACTACTCTTACACTGAAAAAGTATTTCCTTACATCCTGCGAAGAAGTTTTCTTACGAAGCTTCAAACTATGACCTCTAGTTCTAGAGCCAGCCATATCAAAATATCGATCCCTATCCACTCTATCATAACCATGAAGGAATTTAAAGACTGTGTGTGTGTGTGTGGATGCACAGTAAATGAATTGACATAACTTGCCAAATTTGTACCCATAGGTTGACATGCAACAACTCCTTGATGAACAAATGCGACGGAAACTCAGCAAATTGGAAATGGGTTCAAGTGCTTCACGCGTCTCGGCCCAAAACCACATCAATGGTAGTGACTCCGATTCCTCTTGTAGTGGCAAAACTTCCCCTCGTAAAAATTCTCGGCTCTTCGCCCTTTTAACGACCCTTAAGCGGTAACCTTAGAAAAGATTATTTCTCATCTATTCAAAGCTCTTCAGTTATTGATATTCAGTGATTATGATATGCAAATAACTGTGAATTTGTAAATACCTTCCAATAATAATAACAGTTTTATGGTGATATAAGAAATCACAGCCTGTAGATCTGAAACTAACTGAAAATTTTACCTCACACATTTATGTTACATTTATTTTTACAATTTCCTGTTCTATAGTGCAGTAAAAAAAATTTTTTTTTTAGTAAAATAGCCTATTCATGATATCTTGCAGGGACCATAGTTCCTAACTTTTAATTTTTAAATGAATGAAAAGATAAGACTTTATTTTATTTAATAATTTAATTGCATCTCAAATTACGAAAATTACATCGCAAATAATTGAAAATTATTTATTTTTTCTCTGAAGCTACTCCTATAATTTTTCTGGAAACCATATATAGTAAATCTTAAATATTATGTCGCAATACGCAGCTTTCAGTAAAGGAACAAATTTTTTTAAATTTATAGACTAATGCTTAAGTCAAATATATTTTATTTTCATAGTATATCCAGTTACATTAAATATTCAGCTTTAAGTTCGTTTTCATAGGTGTATCACACAGTTCCCTATTTAATGTGTGTGGATTGTAAGCACGAATGTAACTTTTGTACTTAGTGTCTTGGCGTTTGATAAGTTCCCCGGTGTGTCTAAGATTGATTTCATGAATCACATGTAGATCTGGCTATTCTTATAAATCTTATTTTTATATTTAAATAGAATGATATTATGGTTTTATTTTAGTTACTGCTCTGAGAAGCTTGTTGAAGAGAAATAAAATTAATTTACTCCAGAAGTTGGGCTATGCTTACTTTTATCAGTCAAGATGCACTAATTGATGGATGAACTCATAAGAATTAATAATTAGTGTCTATTTACAACCAAAGCATAGCATAAGTCTCACATTTCTGTTTAAACACTATATATGGGAAGAAATTGATATGTACTATTATACATATACATATTCTGTACTTAGCTGTGATATATCAAACCTTTATCTCTTCATATCTGTTTTTACTGTATGTTTACTACTGTCAAAACTCCTTAGGGTCATTGCCCTCCTACCCAAGAAGTTAGAAATAATGTGCCTTGAACTCTGCTTATGTTGGAGATGTTGTTCTCCACACAGTTTGAGTGAAAGTGTAAAGCTAAATATGACCTTGTAATAAAAGAAATGTATTGCTTGATTTTATTCTAAATTTGAATACCTCTGCCCAACATGTAGAGTTCATGGCAATATCGCTGTCACTGAGTGGATTCATATGGTGAATGGAAGAAATTTAATGTGTAGTTTTGCTCCTTTTTATGGGAAACACCAGTAATACTGCACAAGCATATTTGTCATTTAAGCATTATTAATGACTGTGCTTGCACGAATGTATCATTAAAGATGTACTATTGATAACTGATGAAACCAGGGAGGTAGTATGGGCTTTGTTGTCAGTGGTCATGATAGTATATAAAAAAACTTTGTGAAATAAAATAATTTCCGTCTTCAGTCTAATATTTTAAAGCCTGAGTTTTACATAGTGGAAAGTGTGTAATTAAGTACTAATTTCTGATTACCGGTATATATAACATGATCCAATTTATTATGTGAATAATGAGTACCAATGACAGATTATATTTACTAAGCTAAAATACATATACTTATCAAACCCTGAAGTAAGTCATTCACTTAGAGCAGTGGTTCTCAACCTGGGGTCCATGAGAAAAATTCAAGGGGACCACGGTGTCATTATTTTACCGGATCTTAAAGGTTTGCGGAGTAAGCGGTATTTTCATGTTGATGCAATGTTGTTTTCGTGGGATGTGGAAATCTATGGAAGGGGGCCAGAGCATGTTGAAAATTCCTGAAAGGGAGAGGAGGGAGTGAAAAAGGTTGAGAACCACTGACTTAGAGAATAACCATGAGCATCTAATTAGAGCAGTTAGGTAAATGTGGTAAATAAAAGTGCATTGAATGCACAACGTCATCCTCTTTGTTACACTTCATTGGACTCGGTTATTTTTATCTCGTACTATTTCATTCAATACCAAGAAATTTCAACCAGCAGCAATTTCATGTGATTATATGAAGCATTAAGTTAAAGTCTTTTAACTATTAGGGTAAATTTCCTTATTATTATATTCATAGCTGAAGAACTCGACTGGAGTAGATAAAGAGGCAAGAGGTCTACCAAATACCTTTGCATTCCCTTATAGAAATTGCATCTACATATTCTCCTTGTAAATATTTAGAACTTGTATATATAATAGGTTGTGATAGAGATCCGAGTTGTTTTAAAGCTACATACTCCCATTTTCTGTTTTTCTTTTAACTCTTTCGCATGCAGCTAATGAAAAATTAATGAAATTGTGGTTTATTTATATAATAGTAGAGATCATTATTACTATTCCCAATAAGTAAGCCTATCAGTTATACATATTTCATAATAAGAATTTCTAGTACTGTATTTCTCATTTATTTGTAGTAATAACTTTCTTTTCCCTACTGAATAGAAAATAAGAGAACGTATTGATTCCGCTAAGTGATAAGAGCAAGTGACTTAGTAAGTAAATAGTGCGCTAATTTTTTTTAATCTTTCTGAGATAACAAGACTTATGCAAGGAGACCAAGAAAGTACTGTTCCGGTAATACTGTATAGTCTAGTGACTCATTTGCCTTAATTAACAGACATTTCCGTCCATTAATACACTTAATATGAGAATATTCTACTGTATTCACATCTTATATGCACTATGTAATGAAAACTAATTGTTGATGATCACTATAGAAAATACTAGGCAAAACATAAAATTTACATGATAAATATATACAGTGACCTATTATTTCACTAATGTTCTTTTGATTAATAAGTAGTGGACACATCTGAATATATGAAATTTACTGTTATGTACATCAATACTTAATTTTTTTTATCAATGCATGACTTTGGATGTCAAAAATTCTTTTACTCTAATGTAAAAGAAAAACAAAGTGTCAGATCTTAAGTGTAAATCAGCGAAATTAGTTAATACGTTAAGAGACTGATATAGAGAGGAGTTTTATGTCATAGGTTGGAAACTAGCAAATCTTCTGTGACAACCTACTAATAATGTTGTAGTTTATTGTTTCACAGAATGGGTATATATAGATTCAGAATACCAAATATGTAATAATATATAGAAATATTGAAAAGATGTATAAATAATGCATCACTGTATTAGTGCAATAAAAAATAGCTTAAACAGAGTGTTTCCCTACCATCTATGCATGTAGAACCCATTTATTGTTCCAACATATATTTACATTTTTTATTTTACTTTTTGTACTTTCTTCCTACAGTGTTAGATTTTGCTTTGACTCAGCCACAACCATTATAAGGGGGATTATGGCTTTGTTGTGTGAGAGAGAGACATATGCTCGTAACTCCCCGTATCCTCTATATATATATATATATATATATATATATATATATATATATATATATATATATATATATATATATATATTATATATATATATATATATATATATATATATATATATATATATATATATATATATATATGAATCATTTTTTACCTCGACCGGGACTCGAACCTAGGACTTATGATTACTAAGTCAAGACGCTACCACTACACCACAGAAGGTTTAAAAGGAATCCAACCTTATAGCTTATAACTGCTATACTTAGGAATGAACGCATTCTAACTGAATGCCACTATGTTCATATTACAGATTCCCCAACCTCACTCGTGGCTTCATTTTAGCATTTAATTCAATTCCCAATCTCATTCGGGCCATGAAATACAAATAAGCACATTACATATGTGAAAACATGAATCATTTTTTACCCCGACCGGGACTCGAGCCTAGGACTTATGATTACTAAGTCAAGGCGCTACCACTACACCATAGAAGGTTTAAAAGGAATCCAACCTTATAGCTTATATCTGCTATACTTAGGAATGAACGCATTCTAACTGATGCCACTATGTTCATATTACAGATTCCCCAACCTCACTCGTGGCTTCATAGCATTTAATGTGGTAGCGCCTTGACTTAGTAATCATAAGTCCTAGGTTCGAGTCCCGGTCGAGGTAAAAAGTAATTCATGTTTTCACATATGTAATGTGCTTATTTGTATTTCATGGCCCGAATGAGATTGGGAATTGAATTAAATGCTAAAATGAAGCCACGAGTGAGGTTGGGGGATCTGTAATATGAACATAGTGGCATTCAGTTAGAATGCATTCATTCCTAAGTATAGCAGATATAAGCTATAAGGTTGGATTCCTTTTAAACCTTCTGTGGTGTAGTGGTAGCGCCTTGACTTAGTAATCATAAGTCCTAGGTTCGAGTCCCGGTCGGGGTAAAAAATGATTCATGTTTTCACATATGTCATGTGCTTATTTGTGTATATATATATATATATATATATATATATATATATATATATATATATATATATATATATAATATATATATAATATATATATATATATATATATATATATATATATATATATATATATATATATATATATATATATATATGAAGACATTCTTCAAGAGGCCAAAGTATTTATAACCCAATTGGTCCTTCGTTCTCATGAAATTGATAAATAACGGTGGTTCTCATTTTCTGCCATGTATATTTCTGCTCTCTGCATTTAGTCATGGACTAGCCATTGCAAGTGATAGTTCCTTGTCCTGCTAGGATTCTTGTTTGTTGTTTCAAGATAAAATGAAAGTAGTCGAGATTTTCTGATTTATATAAGGTTTCTCAATGAATTTTGTTTGTCCAATGTGTAATAGCGAGTGTTTACTATGAAGTGACAGACAGTGGCACATAGCACCAATAATGAAAATACACCGCCATAACCACGCAATTGTATTTTTAGGTTATTTTTTTCGGAGAATTCATCAGAAACTGATGATCTTGAGTTTTAAGTTAGTTCTACGTGTAATCTTACTTGAATGACTTAAATTCTATTAGTATAACTTTGTAAGGTTAGGTTTGTTTAACTGAGTTAGGTTTCGAAATCAGGATCCTCTCTGTTACTAAGGATTGTTGTTGATATTTGTGGAATTTATTGTAATATTTCATATATAACGAAATCAAGTTTTTTTTTCTCTTCATATTCTACGTAATACATTCGATACTCGAATGCCAAACGGAAATTTTTGGATTTGTAGAGTTTTTGGAAGCAGTCTTAATCAATTTTTAGCTCTGTGGTTGACAAGATCCCATCGAAACTTCGAGACATCTGAGCAACGGGGGTCCAGGAGCTATACTTATGAAAGCAATAGAAATAGAATGTAACATAGCATTTAACAGATTATAGTAAGGAATTTTACTTTAGAAATTTATACATCGTTACTGCTTTGCTGTACTGTATATGCATTCAGTGCCACTTTCGCTTGTTATTTATGTGTCATGAATCTACCGCCTAATCTAACCTAAACTAACCTAACCTAGTAAAATTTTTGTCCTTTTAGATAACAAGCGGAAGTAGCACCATACATTCTCTTCTACAATCTTTCATGCACAGTGCATGGTATTATTTTATCTCTGCTTTTGCAAGTATCAATAGGTTGTTTCTACGAACTGCAAGGAAAAAAAAAAATCTTTTTCTATATTCTCCAAAAATCGGTTAAAGTGGCATCTTACAATAATGTATGTACTTTTTCTTCATATAAGGGGTAAAATATATGAGACCCTTTATAATGAATTAATATCCCAGTTATTTAGAAGGCTTCTATATTATACATTAATGGTCAGTACTAGTTAATGATTATTTCTGTATAGCTTATGGACAATCTGCTTCTTAATCTAATAATGTAGAGTAATCTGGCAGGAGATTAGAATCTTTGTCCGATCTCTCCTTTAATATACAGAAATAACGCTTGAAATATATCGGTAAGCCCTCTTCCAATACAGTTCATGTAGTCCTTCCCATAAATGAACTACAGTATCTGTCTTCACAATTTCTTCTAAACCAGTTCATATCCGTTCGATTTCTTTATTTTATATACAGTCAGTCTGTCACTTCCTACCAACAATACTGTGGATATATATAATAACAATATCATGAATACTAGTTTTTAACATGATGCTATATCAATACTGTAATAGAAAACTATAATATGAAAATAATTATAAGAGTACATACACCACATTAATTATCGGAGAGGGTGTACTATGCATGCTCTCTCTAAAGCAATACTGTGCAAACACATTCCGAAAATATCCGCAGTTTCCTAGCCCCAAATATGCCTTTTATTGAATATTGCTCCATATTTAAAAGGGAGTCCGTGACGTAAAACCGGAACATACTGTAACAGTGGTTAGAACACTAGACTTAGGAGGTGATAGACCTGAGATCCAGCCTTAATTCCACAGCTTTTCAGTCTAACTTGTGTCTACCGCAATAGACTAATGGGGATTAATGGGACATAAAACGTTAAATAATAGATAGATGTACATAACTCTCTCTCTCTCTCTCTCTCTCTCTCTCTCTCTCTCTCTCTCTCTCTCTCTCTCTCTCTCTCTCTCTCTCTCTCTCTCTCTCTCTCTCTTGCCGTAGACTAATGGGGATTAATGAGATATAAAACGTTAAATAATAGGTAAATGGTTACAATAAGTCTCTCTCTCTCTCTGACGATATATATATATATATATATATATATATATATATATATATATATATATATATATATATATATATATATATATATATATATATATATATATCTATATATATATATATATATATATATATATATATATATATATATATATATATATATATATATATATATATATATATATATATATATATATATATATATATATAAACAGTTTGTTTCATATAGTCTGTAGGACTTGGACTGTCCAAGATAATTCGATGTTAAGTCTAATAATTACGGTTCTTTTTCTATGGCTACATCAACACCGAATATTCTCTGCTCTCCGTTACACATCTCTTCTCATCTCTTCACATCTGACAAGTCACAATACACTCCATTTCTGTTTCTCTTTGCTTTCTTCTTCGTGCCCAGGCTTTAGGTGGAAATATTTTCTTTCTCTTTTACCTGTCCTGGTGTCACATTTATAAAATAAAAAGTATACATACATATATGTATATACATTATATGTATTGTATACACACACACACACACACACACACACACACACACACCTGATCCTGTGATCCTGTGGTTCTATATATTTTTAAAATCAGTATCCCTCCCATTTATATTAACTAGTTAGTTAGTTTGATACACGAAATAA
>JAXCGZ010021890.1:0-26140 GCA_037179515.1 Halocaridina rubra | reverse complement strand
AGTAGTTAAATGCTATCTCAATCCATAGTTTTAAGGACAGGTATGATAAGCATCACTAAGTACACAATAGAACCGATCAGGAGATTGGAAGATACGAACTTTGGGCTCTTTCCCGTAAGCACTATTAGGTAATAACATGTACAGGGGGTCCCTGGTTTACACGGTCACCGACGTATGAAGTTCCGTCATTACTACAACGGCTCATGAATTTTTAATAAATTATTAATACAGTGATATCTCTAGTCACGAACATATTGTGTGCCTTAACCCAATTCGCGAGTCTTAATGTTCGTAATTTGAAAAAAAAATTTCCCATTGAAATTAATGTAATTTCGATTAATCCATTCCCGTGCTTCAGAAATATACATTTTTATTTTCTTCTTCATTTACTTTTTATTTTGCCAAAATCTATAACAATTTGAAAATATCCTTAATAATAGAAAAAATATTCTACTCTACTAAAATATAACATGGTACAGTAATTACCTCAGTGGTTGATTGCTGCTGGCACACGTGGATGGTGGTGGAGGAGGAAAAGAAGAACTACTCCTTCGAAGGAGAGTCCCCATTCATAAAATCGTGAGGCAACTTTTCAGGTATAGGCTGTATTTCTGGTGTTTTCTTTCAACATGTACTCTTGGAAATTGGTTCTCTGGCTGGTATTGGCACAAGAAAACGATCCAGAGAAATTTGTCTTTCTCTTTGTTGATAATTTTTCCTGAAATGGGACATCACATTGTCATTATAGACTGTTACAATATTTGATATAATTGTTATTTTGTTAATGAACGAATCCATGTTTTGTTTACATTGAAAGTAATAAAGATGCCCACTAGGTGGCAGACAAGAACTGTTCATAATGCCCTTTCAGTCTCCTATATTATTGTGCCTCATTTATCTATAAATATCTCCAAATTTAAGGAGCATCAAACATAGACATTCACTGCTTTGTTGCTCACAGTTTTGTCCAGGTGATGACTCAATGAAAGATTGCACATCACTCCACTTACTAAAAATGTCTTTTAACTTATTATTAGAAACCATTACCCTCTTCTCCTCCTCCTCCACTGATTGCTCCTATTGGATAGTCATCACCTGCTCACATTGCAACTCTATAAGGTCTTCTGTGGTGAGTTCTTGTGTGTGGTACTCCACCAGCTCTTCCACATCCTCCTCGTTGACCTCTAAGCCCAAACTTTGCCCATGGCTATAATCTCGTTCACTATGTTGACAGCTGTCTCCTGCTTGAAACCCTCAAAGTCTCTATCAGCCACACACCCTGGACAAATTTTCCTTTAGGCATACTGCAACATGCAGTAAGAGACCTCCTTCCATGCCTTGTCAATGAGGTCACTGCAGTGGAGGATATGGAAGTAATCTTTTAAGAATTTAAGCTGGTCAAATCCGTGTCGTTTGTGACCTTGAAATACCTGGCAAAAAGACCCTCCATATACAGCTTCTTAAAATTGGAAATGACTTGCTGGTCCATGGACTTGAGGAAAGGAGTGGTGTTTTGAGGCAGAAGTTTGACTTTTATGAAGTCATATTCGATATCAAGGTCTTCTTACAAATCTGGAAGATGGAGAGGAGCATTGTCCATTATCAGAAGTCACTTAAGGGGAAATCTTTTTCCTCAATATATTTCTTGACAACTGGCACAAAAACTTCAGTCAGTCATTCTGTAAAAAGGATGTGTTACCCAAGCTTTTAAATTCGACCTCCACATTACCAGAAGTCTAGCCTTCAACACATTATTGCACTTAAAAATGAAAGGATTTTCAGAGTGGTAGACTAAAAGAGGCTTAATCTTGCAATCCGCACATGCATTAGTGCACAATGAAAGTGTAAGCCTGTCCTTCACTGGATTGTGGCCAGGCAGTGACTTCTCCTCTTGGGTTATGTAGGTCCCTTTTTTTTCCCAAAACAGTCCTGTTTCATCACAGTTAAAAACTTTCTACGAAATGAATTCTTCACTTTCTATAAATTTAGCGAATTCTACCACATAGGCAAACGCTACCGTTTGGTACGAACAAGCTGCCTATCCATGCCTAGCAACACTATGAATTCCAGTTTGCCGACAAAATTTCTCAAACCAGTCTCTACTTGCTCTAATATCATCAATTTTGGCACCACTAGCACTCAGAGTGTTTGCTACTAAATGCATGGTGTAACTGTAGAGCCCTCACACATATTATAGCCCCACTTACACTATCTCCAACAAGCTCTTTTTTATTTATCCAAACTAGCAATAATTTTTCTACCTCTTCTATGATCTTAGACTTATACTTGGCTAAAACAATAACTCCCTAAGCCATGTCAGCCTCCTTGAAGACCTATTTATTTTTTAAAATAGTACAGATGGTCGATTTTGCTATGTTATACTGCATGGCAATATCAGAAACACGAACACTGTTCTCATGTTTAGCTATTGTTTCTTTCGTCGTTTCAACAGTAACGCATTTTTAACACCACCATCACAGTCACTTTTCACACTCTTGGGAGCCATAATGAGGGCTAACTTAAAGTAAAAAGTAAAAAATCTGGAAATCTACAATGGACGAACTTCTCAGTGCGGGCCTCAATGTAGAACTGAGAACAAATACACATTCGCCAGGGCGAACGTGGTTGCCCAGGCGGATGGGTGTGTGTATGCATTTTCGTACCATGAGAATTGTGCGTGGGTCGATTAAATATTTGTTAAAAATTGTTTTTGTAGGTCGATTTGTTTGTGGCTGGGGGTCGTTCATAGGTGGAGGTTCAACTGTATATTTCTATTTTGGCCTACCTGAGTTTTGTGGTAAATTCAAACCTCTCAATGAACAGTCCTTGAGCGTGGCAGATGAATACACAACTAGCAGCACTGCTGTATTTGTATATAAAGTTAATGTTTTTTCTTATTTGTTTATGTATTTATTTATTCCAAGGATTATATTGAATTTATTTACAAAAATACCAGCCATAGGTGTAAATGCAATTTTATGCAGAACAGTTTGTTGAGCATGCTGGACGAATATGTTGTCACGCAACATTATTGTATACATATATATCAAGTTAATGGTTTAGTATATATATTTGATTATATGAAGGAATTAGATTTAATATCTTCACAGAATTCCCAAATACATAGCCGTAAATATTATCTTCATGCGAAATAGTTTGTTGAGCATCACGAAAGAATACGTCATCACACAGCATTAGACTGAGAAGAAGAAAAAGAACCATCTCTCAGTTTACTCTCGCCCACTATATTGTTATGGTGCTCATCAGCTCTCTCGTGGGTCTCGCTCGTGCTCATTCGTTATTGATCATACTATGTCTCCTAAGTGTAGTGGTGCAAAGAAAAGGAAAGATTTCACCATGAAAGTGAAACTTGATAGAGTAAAACGCTCAGAAAAGGGAGAAAATGCTACAAACATTGGCATCTTACCGGAGTTAGTCTGTACGACTGTGGCAACGATCATTAAGGATAAAGATCGCATCCTTATGCATGTGAAAGATTCTGCTCCTATGATGTCCACTGTGAAAACTAATTTTTTCCTGGATGTTCACCCTTGAGGGTGAGCGGACCTTCCCTTGTGGCCTGCAGGTGGGGTGAGATTTTTGGAGTGTATGTGGTATTCACTCTTGCGGGCGAATGGGCTTCCTGTTGGTGAGGAGGTGGGGTGAAATCTTGTTATTATTGGTGATCGGACTTTCCTAATTGGCCCGCAGGTGAGGTTGTGCAAAACTGTAAAGATAACGGAGAGCATAAGTATTCAGTTGTGAATTATTAGTTTACATCAAACAATTTAAATGAATTCCTGTTTTGGGGGTGAGAGAGAGTTATTGCATGGTTATCTTGGTGGAGGGTATTGTCTGATAATATTTAGTAGACTGTTCATGTAGTTATTTGTTGCTAGTCTGATGATGGAGCTAGCAACATGAAGGGCATTTGGGTCTTCACTAGATGTTGCGGGGGCACCAGTTTTCCGTCGAATTTCTGAAACAGAATCACATTCCAGGATGTAATGTAGCAGTGGATGTGGTGAGGCTACCTGGCAAAAGGTGCATTCCCTGATGATATCCTCCACTATTTGCCAGGTGCACTTGTACCCGAGTCTCAGATGGCACACATTGACCTCAGTGCTTCGTTGAAGGCTCTTAGGCAGGGTGATACGCTGAAGATCAGTGGTGGCTTTGTACCACCAGGTGGAGGGGGAGCCAATGTCTGTGCACAGGTTGTGTTTTGTTATTAAGGTGTTAAGGAGTGACTTGGTGGCTTTATTTTTTATCTGTTGCATCCCAGGAGACAGAGATATCTGGATTTCTGCTCTGAGAGTGGCTTGTTTGGCGGCTTGATCGGCTTCCTCATTTCCCTTGATGCCGACGTGGCTGGTAATCCAGGCAAGAGTGATGGCTTTTCCAAGGCTGGTCGTCCTGTGGTAGTGGCTGAGGATGGTGGTGATGATGCGTACATTGTCTCTGAGGAGTGGCTTCTTGATGGCCTGTAAGGCGCCTTTAGAGTCAGAGAGAATTAGGGCATGGTCAGCTCCTTGCTGCTCAGCTTCCCTTCCCTAAATATTTACCAATTTGGTGGGTGCTTACAATATTCTCCAGACCACATACTACCCAAGTATCCTTATCAGGTCTAAAACTCTAGCTTTATTTTGTTCAAGTCTCCCCTGGCATACTGACTACTGGGATTCACTTATACCTGAGATTACCACTGGCTTTTCTTTATCAAATGCCTGTTTAATCAGTGGACTGGCCCTTTCCATCACAACATATTTAATTTTTTGTATTACTGTTTATTTATAGTAACTGTTTGTATGTTTTCCAGTACCACCACCCTGACCCTCTTTTATTTCCACATTCGTATTTATTGCATCAGCAAATGAAGTTTTCATAGCATCATATTCTGTATTCAGCTCCTGAAACTTTTTTCTAAAGTGTTCGATGTTTTCCTTTATCTGGCCATTCCAAGCTGCAATCTCATCTCTCTCAGAAGGGAGCAGTGAACTAGCATTTAATTCTTTCATGTTGTCATACAACTGTTTGTTGTTATCTTCTTGTTTAGAAGTTCTGGTTTCTAGTTCACTCTTTTCCCCTTCCAGCTTCTTTATTCGTTTTTCTAGTTCTTTTCTCTCTTGCCCTTGCATCTTATTTGCTTCCTCTAAAGATCTTATTACCTCTCCAAGTGATTCATTCTCTTTCATTTCTATATCCATATTCCTAATTTTGTCATCCAGGCTTATTACAAGGGTCTCAAGGCCCTTGAATTTTTTGCTTCAGGCCTCTAAGAGCTACTCTTCCTACAGCCACTAGACATCCTCTACCACCCTCCACCGACCATATTTGAAAAGTCGCAGGAATCTGGGGGATTCCAAGATGCTGGAAACAAGCGAACGTGGTACCTATCTTCAAAAAGGGAAGGAGAGATATAGTTCTAAACTACAGATCTGTTTCCTTTACCAGCAAGTTTGCAAAGTTATGGAAAAACTACTAAGAACACACATCTCTCCTCACTTGGAATGCTTAAACTATTTGCCAGTGAGAGAACATGGCCTCAGAGAAGATAGAGCAATAGTAACAAAGTTATTAGAATTTTATGTTGAGATAAGCTGAATCTTACAGGAAAAAAAGTGCTGGGCAGATTGCATATTTCTAGACTTCCATGAAGCATTTGATATGGTCCCACACGGGAGACTTATTAAAAAGCTGCATGCAATAGCAAAAATAGATAGAAATGTCTTGAATTGGATAAAAACTTACTTAGAAGGAAGGGAATAGAGGGTTAGAGTAAGACACTCAGTGTTTGAATGGAGAAGGGTTACTAGTGGAATTCCAGTGTTCAATATAGGGCCAGTTTTATTCCTTGTATATGTAAATGACCCACAGAGTCTGTAAATTCATTTATAAATATGTTTGCAGATGATGCAAAGCTTGTGAAGAAAGTAAGAGTCGAGAACAATGGTAGAGAACTTCAGGAAGAGCAATATAGTCTGCATGAGTGGTCAGAAAAGTGGCTTATGACATTTAATACTTCTAAATGCAAGGTAATGAGAATGGGTACAAGTGTGTGAAGGCCCAAGCTTGATGACTCAATAGCAGGGGGAGAACTTAAAAAGAAAACGAGAGAGATCTAGGAGTAAATATACTGGCAGATTTGTCTCCAGAAATGCATATAAATGGCATAGTAAACGCAGCATATGCTTTCTTAACAAATGCACAGGTAGCCTTCAGGCACATGGACAAGGAAATGTTCAGAAATATTTATGTAGCCTGTGTGAGGCCAAAACTTGAATATGCAGCCCCCTTTTGGAATCCACACTTGGAAAAGGACATAGTTAAGCTGGAAAAAGTTCAGAGACATGCAACGAATATGGTGCCAGAAGTACACAATCTCAGTTATGATGAGAGGCTGGTGGAATTAGACTTACCATCCATCGAATGTAGAAGAATGAGGGGCGGTGTGGTAACAGTTTGTAAATTCCTTCATGGTTTTGACAGAGTGGATAGGGATCGATATTTTGATATGGCTGGCACTAGAACTAAAGGTCATAGTTTGAATCTTCGTAAGAAAACTTCTTAGCAGGATGTAAGAAAGTATTTCTTATTTATTTATTTATTTAATTTTTTTTTTAGTGTAAGAGTGGTTGATGATTGGAATTCGATTAGCTAAGAGGCAGTTAATGCTAACTCTATGCAAACTTTTAAGGACGAGTATGATAAGATTCACTAAGAACACAAATGGAACCGACCAGGAGATGGGGAGTTACGAGCATGGGACTCATCCCCCTTTTTTTTTTTTTT
This sequence comes from Halocaridina rubra, assembly GCA_037179515.1. Classification (NCBI taxonomy): domain Eukaryota; kingdom Metazoa; phylum Arthropoda; class Malacostraca; order Decapoda; family Atyidae; genus Halocaridina; species Halocaridina rubra. Next base: position 19,348 of record JAXCGZ010021890.1, on the reverse strand, counting down.
TTTGATGTTCTCCCTTGAGGGTGAGCGGACCTTCCCTTGCGGCCCGCAGGTGGGGTAAGATTTTGTTGATTGTAGGTGGTATTCGCTCTTGTGGGCGAATGGGCTTTCCTATTATGTTGAGGAGGTGGGGTGAAATCTTGTTATTGTTGGTGGTATTCACTCTTGAGGGTGATCGGACTTTCCTATTTTGGCCCGCATGTGAGGTTGTGCAAAACTGTAAAGATAATGGAAAGCATAAGTGTTCAGTTGAGGATTATTAGTTTACATCAAACAATTTAAATGAATCCCTGTTTTGGAGGTGAGAGAGAGTTATTACATGGATATCTTGGTGGAGAGTATTGACTGATGATATTTAGTAGACTGTTCATGTAGTTGTTTGTTGCTAGTCTGATTATGGAGCTAGCAACATGAAGGGCATTTGGATCTTCGCTGGATGTTGCGGGGGCACCAGTTTTCCGTCGAATTTCTGAAAAGGAATCACATTCGAGGATGTAGTGGAGCAGTGGATGTGGTGAGGCTACCTGGCAAAAGGTGCATTCCCTGATGATATCATCCACTATTCGCCAGGTGCACTCGTACCCGAGTCTCAGATGGTACACATTGACCGCCGTGCTTTGTCGAAGGTTCTTAGGCAGGGTGATTCGCTGAAGATCAGTGGTGACTTTACACCACCAGGTGGAGGGGGAGATAATGTCTGTGCACAGGTTGTGTTTAGTTATGAAGGCGTTAAGGAGTGACTTGGTGGCTTTATTTTTTATCTGTTGAATCCCAGGAGGCAGAGATATCTGGATTTCTGCTCTGAGAGTGGCTTGTTTGGCGGCTTGATCGGCTTCCTCATTTCCCTTGATGCCGACGTGGCTGGTAATCCAGGCAAGAGTGATGGCTTTTCCAAGGCTGGTCATCCTGTGGTAGTAGCTGAGGATGGTGGTGATGATACGTACATTGTCTCTGAGGAGTGGCTTCTTGATGGCCTGTAAGGCACCTTTAGAGTCAGAGAGAATTAGGGCATGGTCAGCTCCCTGCTGGATGAAGAAGTCGAGGGTTTTGGCTATGGCAACAAGCTCAGTCTGGAACGATGAGAAGGAGTTTGACAGTCTCCAGGATAGGACGTGGTTTCCAGTGGTGAATGTGGCGACTGAGGCTCCAGTTTCTTGATTTACTGAACCGCCAGTGTAGTAGACTTGAGAGTTTGGCCTGCTCCAGCTCTGAATTTTGTCCTTGTATATGTTTTTAAGGACAAGCGGGTTTACCAAGCTTTTGGGGTTGTCAGGGAGCTCGATCTTTATGTCGATAGGTTGGTTATTCCATGGGGGTGGGCATCTGCATTCAGGAAGCGGAGTGTCCTGTATCTTGGCTAGGATGCTCTTCCTGACTGGCAGTGCTTGCAGGCTAGCGCAGACCTTGGCTGCCCAGGTTCTAGGATGGTGGTTGGGGTGGCGATTGAGGGCTAGATGGAGATTTGTGCCAGCGAGGCATTTATGTTGGGCAGTGGTGGTTTTGGCCACAAAGAGTTTGAATGGCATGAGTCACAATTCCATCTGGATGTTTTCTCTCTTGGTCCACATGGGGGCTCCTAGCATGGTACGTATGACGTTGTTTTGAATTACTTTTATCTTGTCCCACTGTTGGTCTTTTAGTAGCCAGAGTGTGGGACAAGCATAGTCTATGAGGCTGCGTATGGCTTGTATATAGAAGCTTCTGAGGACATTAAATGATGCACCATCATAGAGGCCCGACATCCGACGAAGGGCTGCTTATCGCTGGCTGCACTTGTCGTGCAAGTGTTGAATTTCAGGTCCAAAGGTTAGTCTGCCGTCGATGATTACACCCAGGTATTGGTGGTTGGTAACCCCGTCCACAGGCTCATTACCTATGACCAGATTAGTGTCTGGTCTCCACTGGTGGATGTGAAGGGCCTTGGTTTTGCGGGCATTGATTTTAACTCCGAGGGTGATGGAGGCTTGGTGAATCTTGGTGAGGCAGCGCTGTGTCTTGTTAGAGCTTCTGTCGCCTATTGTGACAAGGGCAAAGTCATCCGCATAGTTGAAGAGTTTGGCTCCATGTGGTAGTGCGATGTCCATGAGTTTTTCCATGAGACAATTAAAGAGGAAGGGGTTAAGGATTCCACCTTGGGGGGTCCCTTTTTCGTGGTTTTTGTAGGTGGAGTAGTACCCATCTACTTTGACTCGTGCACTACGGTTTTGTAGACTCTGCTTGATCCATGAGAGAAGGTTACCTTTGATCTGCTTTGAAACGAGAGCTGAGAGTATTGCCGGCACATTGGCTAGTTCAAAGGCCTTCTCTAGGTATAGAAAAACGATGTATCCACAGCAGTTGTTGATAAATGATAGCATGGAGGCTATGCATTCTGAGGTGCCTAAGCAAGGCTTGTAGGCAAACATGTTTTCTGGGAAGGGTGGGCATTTCCAGCGGACTCTGTTAAGTACCATCTTTTCTGCCGTCTTGCTCAGGCAGCTTAGGAGGGAGATGGGGCGAGGGTTGTCAGAGTCCTGTGGTTTTTGGATAGGCTGAATATCTGCTCTGTTCCATGAAACTGGTCTGATTCTTCGTGTGTATGTCGAATTGATCAGAGAGAGCAGAGCAAGCTCCCCTTGGGGCCCCATATTTTGAATCATTGTGTATGTGATTCTATCAGCACCTGGGGTTGTGTTATTAGAGCTTTTGCTTACTCTTAGTAGCTCAGTCAGAGAGAATGGGGCATCTGTTTCGTCTTCAGTGTTGATGGCCTCTTCTATTTCTTCCCATCTTGCAGTGGTGAGGTCCTGAAGAGTTGTTCTGGTGGTGATGGGGAGCTGGTTGGAGCTTGCTCTATCCGCGAATTTGACGGAGAGTTCTTCTGCTGCCCTGCTAGGGTCCCTGTGGGGGATGATTTTAGGAGGTTTTCCTTTAGCAAAGGAGTTAATGCTCCTCCACATCTGGCCCACAGAGGTGTGAGCATCTAGGGTGGAACACCACTCTAGCCATTTTTTCCTCTTAATGTTGCGTGTCTCTTCATGGACATGTTCTTTGACTGCCTGGAGAGTGCGGTAGGAGTCTTCAGTGCGACGTTTCCTGTGCATTTTCCGGATGACGTTGAGCCGGTGATTGAGTTCTTTAACTCTGTCACAGTAGTACCATCTGTCCCGATGAGTGGTGTGTTGTGGTTTGCAGAGGGGGATGGAGGAGTTTGCTGCAGCTTGCAGGGTATTGACTAGCTCGGCCTCTGCTTGGTCAATGTCTTCGGATGGTGTGTAGTCTGAAAACCAATTGCTGAGGTGCTCCTGGAATCGGTCCCAGTCGGCCTTCTTGAAATTCCATCGAGGGGGAGGAGCAAGGATTTGGAAGATTTCAGGAATTGGCAGCGTGAGATGGATCCCGTAGTGGTCGCTTGTGACCAGGGGATGAACTCTCTATGTGGCATCTTGCTTTAGGGAGTTGGAGACAAAGGGGAGGTCCAGTATTCCACCTCTGTCATGTGTTGGCTCATGATTGTTGAGAAGGGAGAGGTCTTCTTGGTCATCCAGCAGGCTCATGATGTGTCTGCCTGCAGCACAGGGGCGCTCATACTTGAATCTTGGATGGTGCGCGTTGAAGTCACCTCCTATTGCCAAGTCATGATGACTGGCTAGCCCGAAGAGGGTAGTCAGGTCTAAGCCACCATCCTGTGGTCTGTAAATGTTGTACATATCTATGCAGCTGCCCTGAAGTTTGATGTTAACAGCGAGGATGTGGAAAGCTTCGCCGCAGTGGACTGGTTGGGTTATTTCCTTGGCTAACAGGTTTTTCCTGATGAAGATGGCGCTGCCTCTGTTCTCCCCTGGAGACCAGTGCTGGTAGACTCCTTTGTATCCTGAGATTTTTGGAGTGTTTTGCTCTGTGCAAAGGGTTTCTTGAACCATGATGACATCTATGTTGTCAGCCTTGGCAATGCCTTCAAGATGTTGTACCTTGTGTCTGAGACCCTGGGCGTTCCAGTGTAGGATCCTGAGATTAGACATCTTGATGATTTAAGGAGGTGGAGGTGGTAGGAGTGGTGGGTTGTTGAGGCTGGTGGTGGGTTCTGGAGACGAGGGCATGGGCGACAAAGGAGTGGGCTACTTCGACGACTTGATTGTAGGCATCTTGAGGAGAGGCTCTGGTATTGAGGAGTTGGACGGCTGCCTGTCTGGCTTGAATAATAATGTTGGTGAGCTCATTTACTGTGAAGAGGGTTTGCTGTTGGGAAGAGGAGGCAGAGGAAGGTGTCTGGATAGGCTGTTGAGGTGTGGGGGCTTGGGATCTAAGTCTAGGGTCCCAGGACCTGGTGTGATGAGTGGGTGTGTGTGTGCTCTGAGTGTTGCATGTGACTGTATCGTGTGTTTGAGTGTTGCATGGGGTGGAGGTGTTGATGTGAGTGTTGCATGAGGGGATGGTAGGGTTGTGAGTGTTGTTTGGGGGGATGGTAGGAGTGTGAGTGTTGGTGTAGGGGTGGAAACTGTAGGAGGTGTGATCTGTGTGTTAGGAGCTGGGTTGGTGTTGTGTGGTGGGTTTTGGGTGGGGAGGTTAGGTGTGAGTGGGGCAGGAAGGGGCCTTTGCCAAGGATTGGAGGTGGGGGGAGGAGCTGGGGTGAAGTTGGAGGCGGTGTGATTGGTGACAGGGGCAGAGGGAGGGACTCTTTGAGGAATCCTCTTCAGCCTTTCTGGGCAGCGGTTGTTCTATGCGTGATGGTTTCCCTTACAGTTTGGGCACTTGGCAACTGTTGCTTCATTGGCTTTGAATTTGTTGAGGCAGTGGTCAGTGGAATGTCTCCCACTGCAGATTGCACATCTCTCTGGGAGATGGCAAGTATTTCTATAGTGCCCAAATCTTTGACACCGGAAACATCTCTGTGGTTCAGGAGTGTAGTCTCTTATGTTGAATTTGCCCCAGATGCCGAGGTTTACTTGCAAAGGGGGTGGACCACAGATGTGGACCAGAACTTGTTTTGAGGGGACGGTTTGGCCCTCTATTTTGGAGGAGCAACGTGAGGCAGCCGTAATATACGTTTGCTTGGTTAGCAGGTCAACTGACCAAGCAACTGGGAAGCCAATGAGGATGTATTTCCTTATTTTTTAGGCAGGGTTCATCTCTGTCAAGTGAGGTGAGTTGAGGCTGCGGATCTTCTCTGCGGCTTCTTCTCTGGTCTTCCAACTCTCTGATTAGGTCATATGCCTCTTTAGTGGAAGGAGTCTGAACTTTGAACTTTGATATGGGCTCTCTATCGGTCTTTGAGGCTGGGGGGGGGGGAACTGGGGCAACAGCACTCTCATGGCTATTGCCAAAGGCCATCCTTGGCCTCTTCTTTCCCACAACCATCCACCCCTCTTGAGGGGGGTCGAGTTCCATTTCCCCCTCTTGGGGGGGAGCAGGAGAAGCGGCAGAGGCCATGACTAACAACTAGTCATGGATATCACAGATTTCACTAGGTATATATCACCTGCACTGTTTGTCAATTTCGTTTAATAAAATATAGGGGCCTTGTGGCTGGATCACTTCACTTAATTGGAACACTACAACACTTTATCACTAAAACATTCTTCTATCTTTCTTCCCAACTCTCGTGGGAGAGGGGAGTGCAAACAGAAATTATGCTCAGCACCACGTGGTTTTTATTATTTCTCTTCCCAGCTCTCAAACAGAATAAATACAAGGTTGAAATTTGAACACTTTCTATAGAATTATGGAACACACGATAACGTGTGTTCAACTAAACAAAACAACACAAAAGCACAAACAAAAACCAACAAAACAAGGCAATCTTTCTGTTTCTCTCTTTGGCTCTCGTGAGAGAGGAAGAAAAGAAAACAGAGATTCAAAAGAGATAAAAACAAATTAGAAACCTGAACACTTTCTGTTTCCCTTTTTCTTCCCAACTCTTATAAAAGAGAGAGAAGAGCAGGCAAAAATATTTGGGGTATATGACACACACAGTCACTTGTTTTCACTAAAACAAAAACGGGAACACAAAACAAAATAAAAACAATCTTTGCTTCTTTTTCTGGCTCTCGTGAGAGAAGAAGGAAAAGAGGACAAAGATACTTAGCCAGGTCCTATCACTACTGGACTCATCCCGTAATCACAATTAAGTAATTAAAATTGGGTAATTACACACATTCTTCCTCTCTGTTTCTCTTTACTTTTTCTTTTCTTCGTGTAGGGGGGTAGATCTGTCCTAGTGCAACAATAAAAAAAAAAGCACACATTCATATATAAGATAAAGCAAAAACTACCTTAGAGATTTATAAGTGCAAAGTATTAAGTTATATAAACAAGTTTGCAAAGAGAAATAACCTAATCTTTATCAGCAATCACCTAGTAAAAATTACGGACTAATTAAAGCAGCGTGTCTCTCAACTTAAGCAGTTAATTATCCGAGAATTTACTTATTTTTACCAAATTAATTATATACGAAGAAAATATAATTTGATCTTGACTATTATCAATAGAGATCACCTGAAGATTACAGTTCTTAACTATACCCCAACTTAAGAATTAAAACCTATAGAAATTTCATGTCCCAATTTTTCATGATATATATATATATATATATATATATATATATATATATATATATATATATATATATATATATATATATATATATATATATATATATATATATATATATATATATATATATATATATATATATATATATATATATATATATATATATATATATATATATATTATATATATATATATATATATATATATATATATATATATATATATATATATATATATATATATATATATATATATATATATATATATATATATATATATATATATATATATATATATATATATATATATATGTATGTATGTGATTACAGATGTGGGTAGTTAATCCAGCAGGTCAGGTCGCAGGTAGCGGATTACCCCGAAATTTGGGTACCACATGCCAAGGATTATCACAAGATAAGATCAATACATTAAATTCTCTCACAGGAAAGAACAGCAGCCCGTCAGTTAATATAAATTTGGATGAGGAATATAACAATTTTGTCATGACTCTTAAGAATAGTCAGAGAGACTATATTCCCATGAAACATTGCAGATCAAGAAAAAATGACCCTAAATGGATGAACAATAGAATAAAGAATCTTATAGGTATTAAAAGAGGAATATACAGGAAACTAAAAAGAGGTGAAGAGCAGGTGAGGCAGCAATATATACAGTTAAACAGGGAAGTTAAAAAGATAGTTAGAGAGTCGAAAAGAAAATACGAAGTTCGAATAGCAGGAGAAGCTAAAGAAAATCCTAAAGGGTTTTATCAACATTATCAAACAAAATTTAAGGAAAAAGTCGGACCAATTGAAGTAGCCAATGGCCATATCACAGATGACGATAAAGTGATGTGTACATGTTTAAATGATTATTTCTTATCTGTATTTACAAATGAAAACTTGGAAAATATTCCGGAAGTAGAATCCATTTACAGAGACAGTCCCGATAATATACTTAGTTCAATAAATATTACGAGAGAGGAGGTAATAAAAGAAATAGATAAATTAAAGGCTCATAAATCTCCGGGACCTGATGGAATATATGCTAGAATATTAAAGGAATGCAAGGAAGAGCTTAGTTGTCCTCTAACTGCATTATTTAATAATTCAATAAAATTAGGATCGGTACCCATGGAGTGGAAATTGGCAGATGTGGTACCAATATTTAAAAAAGGAGAACGTGTTAAAAAGAATAATTATAGGCCGGTAAGTTTAACGTCAACAGTGGGTAAGATTCTAGAATCCATAATTGCAAATAAAATAAGGGCACATCTAGAATTACACAGACTGATAAAACTTTCACAACACGGGTTTCTTAAGGGTTTTTCGTGCCTTACAAACTTACTGTCTTTTTATTCAGAAGTTTACGAGGCAGTAGATTGTGGCAAAGAATATGATACAATATATCTAGATTTTAGCAAAGCTTTTGATAGAGTTCCTCACAAAAGATTAGTTAAAAAGCTGGAAGCTCATGGTATAGGAGGAGCTGTGCTCAGATGGATCAAACAATGGTTAAAAGACAGAAAACAGAGGGTTTGCATAAATGGAGAGAAATCAGAGTGGGGCTCGGTTACAAGCGGGGTACCACAAGGCTCGGTACTGGGTCCTCTATTATTCATCGTATATCTAAATGATCTGGATTCGGATATCAGTAGTAACCTAAGTAAATTCGCAGACGACACTAAAATAGGTAGAACTATAAATGGAAAAGAAGACATTCATGCTTTACAGGAAGATCTAAATAGATTATCTGAATGGTCGGACAAATGGCAAATGGAATTTAATGTTGAAAAATGTAAAGTAGTTGAAATGGGTACTATAAAAGACAATACTAGTTATAAGCTAAATAACCATGAAATCATGAGTTCTCAGTGTGAAAGGGATTTGGGAGTTCTTGTGAGTAGTAGTCTTAAGCCAAGAGAGCAATGCACAGCAGTCAGAAATAAAGCAAACAGAATTTTAGGATTTATCTCAAGAAGCGTCAGCAATAGGACGGAAAAAGTTATTTTGCAGCTCTATCTTGCATTAGTTAGGCCCCATTTAGATTATGCTGTGCAATTCTGGTCACCCTATTATAGAATGGAAATTGAATCCTTGGAGAGAGTGCAACGAAGAATGACCAAGATGATACACAATATCAGAAATCTACCATATGAGGACAGATTAAAAAAAACTTAATCTACATTCTCTAGAGAGGCGAAGAGTTAGGGGGGATATGATTGAAGTGTATAAATGGTTTAAAGGGATTAACAAGGGAGATATTAATAAAGTTTTAAAAATTCATGATCAAACCAGAACTCGTAATAATGGATTTAAGCTTGATAAATTTAGGGTCAGAAGGGAAATTGGTAAAAATTGGTTTGGTAATAGAGTAGCTGATGCATGGAACAAGCTTCCTAGTAGGATAGTAAATGCCAATACCTTAGACACCTACAAATGTAGATTAGATAGACATATGACAGAGGTAGGGTGGGTATGAATAGGTTAGTGCTTATTAGAAAAATCATAAAAAGAAAAACAGAATAAATAAGTAGAGTAGAATAGAATAGGTTAGACATGCTGAAAATACAATTCAAAAATGGAGCTGCCTCGTGTGTCCCAGTAGGCATGTTGCAGTGTCCTCTATTCTTATGTTCTTATGTTCTTATGTAATTCTGGTCACCCTATTATAGAATGGAAATTGAATCCTTGGAGAGAGTGCAACGAAGAATGACCAAGATGATACACAATATCAGAAATCTACCATATGAGGACAGATTAAAAAAACTTAATCTACATTCTCTAGAGAGGCGAAGAGTTAGGGGGGATATGATTGAAGTGTATAAATGGTTTAAAGGGATTAACAAGGGAGATATTAATAAAGTTTTAAAAATTCATGATCAAACCAGAACTCGTAATAATGGATTTAAGCTTGATAAATTTAGGTTCAGAAGGGAAATTGGTAAAAATTGGTTTGGTAATAGAGTAGCTGATGCATGGAACAAGCTTCCTAGTAGGATAGTAAATGCCAATACCTTAGACACCTTCAAATGTAGATTAGATAGACATATGACAGAGGTAGGGTGGGTATGAATAGGTTAGTGCTTATTAGAAAAATCATAAAAAGAAAAACAGAATAAATAAGTAGAGTAGAATAGAATAGGTTAGACATGCTGAAAATACAATTCAAAAATGGAGCTGCCTCGTGTGTGCCAGTAGGCATGTTGCAGTGTCCTCTATTCTTATGTTCTTATGTTCTTATGTAATTCTGGTCACCCTATTATAGAATGGAAATTGAATCCTTGGAGAGAGTGCAACGAAGAATGACCAAGATGATACACAATATCAGAAATCTACCATATGAGGACAGATTAAAAAAACTTAATCTACATTCTCTAGAGAGGCGAAGAGTTAGGGGGGATATGATTGAAGTGTATAAATGGTTTAAAGGGATTAACAAGGGAGATATTAATAAAGTTTTAAAAATTCATGATCAAACCAGAACTCGTAATAATGGATTTAAGCTTGATAAATTTAGGTTCAGAAGGGAAATTGGTAAAAATTGGTTTGGTAATAGAGTAGCTGATGCATGGAACAAGCTTCCTAGTAGGATAGTAAATGCCAATACCTTAGACACCTTCAAATGTAGATTAGATAGACATATGACAGAGGTAGGGTGGGTATGAATAGGTTAGTGCTTATTAGAAAAATCATAAAAAGAAAAACAGAATAAATAAGTAGAGTAGAATAGAATAGGTTAGACATGCTGAAAATACAATTCAAAAATGGAGCTGCCTCGTGTGTGCCAGTAGGCATGTTGCAGTGTCCTCTATTCTTATGTTCTTATGTTCTTACCTAATTGTGCTTACGGGAAAGAGCCCAAAGCTCGTATCTTCCCGTCTCCTCATCGGTTCCATTTTGTACTTAGTGATACTTATCATACCTGTCCTTAAAATTATGGATTGAGATAGCATTAACTACCTCCTCGCTTAGCCAATTCCAATTATCAACTACTCTTACACTGAAAAAGTATTTCCTTACATCCTGCAAAGAAGTTTTCTTACGAAGCTTCAAACTATGACCTCTAGTTCTAGTGCCAGCCATATCAAAATATCGATCCCTATCCACTCTATCATTACCATGAAGGAATTTAAAGACTGTCACCATATCCCCCCTCAATCTTCTAGCTTCGAGTGATGGTAAGTCTAATTTCACCAGCCTCTCATCATAACTGAGATTACGTATTTATGGCACCAGTTTTGTGGCATATCTTTGAACTTTTTCAAGCTTAGCTATGTGCTTTTTCAAGTGAGGATCCAAAAGGGGCTGCATATTCGAGTTTTGGCCTCACATAGGTTACATAAATATTTCTAAACATTTCCTTGTCCATGTGCCTGAAGGCTACCCTTACATTTGATAAGAAGGCATATGCTGTCCTTACTATGCCATTTATATGTATTTCTGGAGACAAATCTGCCAGTATGTTTACTCCTAGATCTCTCTCATTTTCTGTCTCTTGAAGTTGTACTACTGCCACCGAGTAGTCAAGCTTGGGCCTTCTTGCACTTTTACCCATTCTCATTACCTTACATTTTGAAGTATTGAATTTCATTAGCCACTTTTCTGACCACTCATGCAGACTTTGTAAATCTTCCTGAAGTTCTCCACCATTGTTCTCGTTTCCTACTTTCTTCACAATCTTTGCTTCATCTGCAAACATATTCATGAATGAATTTACAGACTCTGGTAGGACATTTACTTATACAAGGAACATAAGTGGCCCTAAACCTGAACTCTGTGGAACTCCACTACTACCTCTTCTCCATTCAGGACACTGAGTGTCTTACTCTAACCCTCTGTTCCCTTCCTTCTAAGTAAGATTCGGCTTACCTCAACATAAAATTCTAATAAGTTTGTTACTATTTATATACCTTCTCTGAAGCCATGTTGCCCCACTGACAAAATGTTGAAGGATTCCAAGTGAAGAGAGATATGTTTCCTTAGTAATTTCTCCATAACTTTGCAAAGTATGCTGGTCAAGGAAACTGGTCTATAGTTCAGAGCCGTATCCCTCCTTCCCTTTTTGAAGATAAGTATCACATTTGCTTGTATCCAGCATCTTGGAATCTCCCCTGACTCCAGTGACTTTTTAAATATGATACTTAGTGCCACTGATATTGAGTTTGCGCATTTTTTAAGTATATGAGGGGATATATAGTCAGGACCTGTAGCTTTATGAACATCTAACTCCATCAGCGCTTTGCATACCTCTGTGTTCTCTAATACCGGCCCTTGAGCTTCTATCTCAGCAATCTGAGGGGGTGGGATATTTTCTACTGTAAATACTGACTGAAACTCCTTGTTCAATTCTTTGCAGATCTCTTCATCCATCTCGGTGATGCTTCCATCCGCTCTCTTTAGCCTTGAAACCTGTTCTTTTTCCTTTAGTTTTCCTCTGATAAAACTGTGGAAAAGCTTGGGATTTTTTTTAGCCTTCTTGGTGATGTGCCATCATAGTCTCTCTCTGCCTCTCTTCTTTTACTTAGGTAATCATTTCTTGCTCTTTTGTAGGTTTGCCAGGCATTTATGTTTTTTCTCTGATATATATATATATATATATATATATATATATATATATATATATATATATATATATATTTATATATATATATATATATATATATATATATATATATATATATATATATATATATATATATATATATATATATATCAAATAAGCACATTACATATGTGAAAACATGAATAATTTTTTTTTTTTACCCCTACCGGGACTCGAACCTAAGACTTATGATTACTAAGTCAAGGTGCTACCACTACACCACAGAAGGTTAAAAGGAACCCAACCTTATAGCTTATATCTGCTATACTTCGGAATGAACGCATTCTATCTGATTGCCACTATGTTCATATTACAGATTCCCCAACCTCACTCGTGGCTTCATTTTAGCATTTAATTCAAGTCCCAATCTCATTCGGGCTTGAAATATCAAATAAGCACATTACATATGTGAAAACATGAATAATTTTTTTTTTACCCCGACCGGGACTCGAACCTAAGACTTATGATTACTAAGTCAAGGCGCTACCACTACACCACAGAAGGTTAAAAGGAACCCAACCTTATAGCTTATATCTGCTATACTTAGGAATGAACGCATTCTATCTGAATGCCACTATGTTCATATTACAGATTCCCCAGCCTCACTCGTGGCTTCATTTTAGCATTTAATTCAAGTCCCAATCTCATTCGGGCTTGAAATATCAAATAAGCACATTACATATGTGAAAACATGAATATTTATTTATTTATTTATTTATTTTTTTTTTTACCCCGACCGGGACTCGAACCTAAGACTTATGATTACTAAGTCAAGGCGCTACCACTACACCACAGAAGGTTAAAAGGAACCCAACCTTATAGCTTGAAGCCACGAGTGAGGTTGGGGAATCTGTAATATGAACATAGTGGCATTCAGATAGAATGCGTTCATTCCTAAGTATAGCAGATATAAGCTATAAGGTTGGGTTCCTTTTAACCTTCTGTGGTGTAGTGGTAGCGCCTTGACTTAGTAATCATAAGTCTTAGGTTCAAGTCCCGGTCGGGGTAAAAAAAAATTATTCATGTTTTCACATATGTAATGTGCTTATTTGATATTTCAAGCCCGAATGAGATTGGGACTTGAATTAAATGCTAAAATGAAGCCACGAGTGAGGTTGGGGAATCTGTAATATGAACATAGTGGCATTCAGATAGAATGCGTTCATTCCTAAGTATAGCAGATATAAGCTATAAGGTTAGGTTCCTTTTAACCTTCTGTGGTGTAGTGGTAGCGCCTTGACTTAGTAAGCATAAGTGTTAGGTTCGAGTCCCGGTCGGGGTAAAAAAAAAATTATTCATGTTTTCACATATGTAATGTGCTTATTTTTGATATTTCAAGCCCGAATGAGATTGGGACTTGAATTAAATGCTAAAATGAAGCCACGAGTGAGGTTGGGGAATCTGTAATATGAACGTAGTGGCATTCAGATAGAATGCGTTCATTCCTAAGTATAGCAGATATAAGCTATAAGGTTGGGTTCCTTTTAACCTTCTGTGGTGTAGTGGTAGCGCCTTGACTTAGTAATCATAAGTCTTAGGTTCGAGTCCCGGTCGGGGTAAAAAAAAAAGAAAAAATATTCATATATATATATATATATATATATATATATATATATATATATATATATATATATATGATATATATATATATATATATATATTTATATATATATATATATATATATATATATATATATATATATTATATATATATATATATATATATATATATATATATATATATATATATATATAGTGGAGGATTTCCTGTGTGTTATTACCCTTCGATCTTATAACCCCCTAAATTCGGAAATCCTGACACGGCTTCAGTAGAGGCCTACCACGATCTCAAAATTAAATTCTCTACCAATAAATATAATTAATAGTACATGCATAGACATACATGCAAATATTTTATTAGGGGGTTTCTGAACTGTTGATATGTGAATATTTAAATAACCTCTCCTCACCTTAAATTAAAATTTCCTCATACAGAATAATAATTTTCCAACATACATTCTACCTATGAGTGTTCAATTAAATGAGCTCATTCTGCCCCTCACACGTAGTTATAAATATTGTTTGAAATTAAATAAATCTGTACTCATCTATCCGGATAACCCTGATGTCGTCAGCAATCACGGGACTCTGAAAGAAACTCGAATGACTTCTGATCCACGTATTTCTATTTGAGTGTCTCGTAACGCCCCACGAGAACAACAAACTTTTTGTGGGACATATATGCACCATCAATAATCACGGTAGCAAATGTATTTCATAAATATTAATTACGACTGCTTTTACGCATTATAATTACGTCACAAACATGAGTGTCTCGTAGCATCTCATGAGGATAACTATGAATCAACTGTCAATAAACACAGTAAAAATGAGTGCCTCGTAGCATCTCACGACAGCAACTAACTTTTTGTAAGAAAGTCTTACAAAACTCCCCTCGTTTGTTGAGGTCCTTGGTTACAACGCTTCTTTGTTTAAACAGGCGATGCAATAAGCGTTATCAAGGAGGTGAAGGGTTAATGGCTAAAATCCATTAGTGACCTACATTCCTTTCTCCAAGTCTTCTACAGCCAGCCTTCATAATAAACTACACATTATACATACGACTATATGTGTATACATGATCGAAATTAATAAGTACACATACTAAGTCTAAAAGTATACATTCATGCACTTACATTACAATAAACGAAACTGTATGAAAAACAACACTTACATAATGTACGTAGAAATGAATTGTCTTGAAATATATTCAAGACATCCTGGGCCCCTCCAAAAAAGGAAAAATGGGGGGTCTCCCCTATCAGTACTACAATTTATCATCTATGATTAAGCGTGCCCATAATTCTTCAACCCTTTGGGCAGCTTGACATTCAGATCTTTCATAATTTGATGATTCCTCTTTGTATACTTCTGACAACAGATATTCCCATGAGAGCTTTTCAGACCAAGCTCTCTGAATAAGAATTTTTCCTCTTCTTAGTACGGGTGATATTAGACCTAAGGGGTCTAAAAATATACCCACCAGTGACAGAAGTTTAAGTTTGGTCAACACATCTTCTCTAGCCTTCAGACTTTTCAAAGACAACTTGTCTGTATTAACATTCCAGATTAAAATAAAGCTTGTTTCTTTAGGAGATCTAGATTTTTCAGAAAGGCACTGCTCCAGTACCCTTTGAAGTCTTGCATTGTTGGAATTCAATGCTTGCAGTGATATTTCGGCCTTTGCCCACTCTACATCTGCAGTATTGTATGCATCAAACTGTTTCTCTTCTCTGGTACAAGCATCCAACAAATTACTTACATGAACATTCTCCAATATCTCCTCCAACTGTTCTATTAGAGACTTCATATGTCCAAAGGCGCTCTGAGAATTGTGTGGGAGAGGAATATGGATAGGTTTCCAGGGAACAGAATCTGTAAAACTTCTAGGTGTAGTTTTATCTTTGTGAAGCACTTCTTGCTTTACTCCAATACTCTCTGACTCCCACAACTTATTAACAGGCTCTATGGTCTCTTCAATTAATAACTTATTAACAGGCTCTATGACCTCTTCAATCAACAAAATATTAACTGGCTCTATGGCCACTTCAATCAACTCTTGAGTAGCTGTAGGAAAAACCTGTGTTCCTACTTGCTTAACAATATGCCTCTGCACATTACTAGGTTCATGTTGAGTATGACAAGGAATATGGCCATACAACATGACACCACCCGGTGTTTCCATCAAAGTATAGACATCCCACTTGTTAATACCACTGACAAACTGACTAAAATGTAAGGCACCAATAACAATGAAAATGTTCTCCAGTACATCACTATAAATATCTTCATCAACCAACTTGTGACCATTAGACTTTAACACATTTGCAGCCTTTGCTAGTCCTGGAATGTGGATGCTAATTACCATGTCATCAACTACGAGTAATTTAACTCTGGCTCTTCTTTTCCCCAATTTGATAACTACATTTACGACAGGAAAACTTCCTTTCTTTTTCTCAGAACGAAATGCATCAATACCAAGAGACATTTCATCTACTGGGCTTAATTTAAGCCTTTCAGCTAATTCCCTAGTTATAAAGGAACACTGGGAACCTGTATCACAGAATAACCTAGTATTTACCCAAAGATTTCCCTTTGAGCTGCTTATTTTTCCACTTGCAGTAGGCAGAGCACATGAAGGTAAACTCGGCTTCACCATCAGCCTTTGTACTGCCTTCATAGTCATCACACCAACATGTTTCTTGTCCTTTTCTGAGTCAGAATGTTCTTGCTCATTGCTTGACTCATCTATAGTTGAGCCATTTTCTGACTGTTCATTCAGAAATGTAGGTTCTTCAAACCTTCTACGAAATTTTGACTCTTGTTCATAACACAAGGCTGCATGATGACCATTAATCTTACACTTCTTACAGTTTAATTGAGTGTAACATTCATTTGCATAATGCCCTGACTGAGTGCATCTCAGACATTTGTTATTGTCTCTCAATTTGTCTCTGCATTCGTTTATGCTAACTACTTTATTACAGTGCTCAGACTTATGACTTTGCCAACCACAAAATGCACATTCTGATTTACGATTTACTACCTTTGCAGTAGCACCATAACTACCCACATTCTTTTTATAGAACTGGGTCTCATCTCTCTGGGAGGTTTGGGTCTCTTCCTTTGTGTTACCTTTGTTATTGTTGCCCTCTATATGATATACATATTTTCCCAGTTCCTTCAAGAGGGTTTCATATGTAGGATATTTTGTGTCTATTTTCATGCTAATCCAGTTCTCAACATCTTCTGGCAATTTCATCATCACGAGTTCTGAAAACACCCAATCAGTGTTCTCCATGTCTTTATAATTTTTCAGACTTCGAGTAATGGCTTCTACATCCTTCTTGAACTTAAAAATATGAATAATTAGAAAAGGGAGTTGGTATTTTTATCAATTTCCTCATTAAATTTCGTACAATTCTGTCCTTGCTGGCATAAACAGCTTGTAGCTATTGAATGCATTCATCATAACTCTCACTAGCAACAGGATATCCCTTCTGTGACAGAGTGTTTCGCTCAAAGTCACCAGAGGCTGTTAGATGCCTTATTAAATAAATTAGTAACATAACTGTTATTTTCTAACTAAAAAAATAATTCCCACTTCTTGACTTTTGCAGATTATGATTATTTGCAATTTGTATTTTAGCTTATAGCTAATTGTAAATATACCTTATTTACTCTTCTTGTACGTGTAGAAGTATAGCCCCGATATAAAGGCTGCTCCTATTTTTCTGTCTGCTACGAGCCAAGAAAATTATGAGATATAAAAACCAGTAACCTAACTTTTCATTATTATTCTCGTTTTATTTTATTTGCTTCCACTTGTTGCACCTAAAAATACTGTCTCTCCCTTGCATCTCTGCTATAATTGCCTGCCAGGGACCACCACTAAAATAGTCCTTAAAATGATATCAGAGCCAATTACTGCTCTAGAAATGTATCCTACAGATGAACTCACCAGGAGGAACAAGGAGACGCTCTCTTTTGGCGCCGAGACTGCCCGGAGGCAACATCTCGCCTGGGCAGTCTAAGTTTATTTCAAATCTTAATTACGTGGCATCTTCACAGGAATTCATCTAGCACAACAAGGTGAGGGATAGTGTATGGTAAAGCTCGTGGGTCAAGCAAATTGGTTTATTTTCGAGAATTAGTTACATTCGTTACTGGATAAATCTTATGGATTTTTATTCTCTGATTTCCTTCCAATACACACGAAATTTTGTAGATTACCAAACTGGAATCTCACATGCCAAAGTTAATTCCTTAACCTGTAAATTACAGCTGATATACATTGCTGAGAAGTTTCTTTTCACTGAATGTGATAAACGAAAATCTCATCCTCTGAAGACTGGTTATGAGCCCGTAAAAATCTATCTCTTTTCCTAATAAATTCTAATTTCATTTCACCCCTTTCTATCATCGTAAATAAAGTGTTTTACATCAAAAACTCGTCAATAAAGCTATTTGCTAAACAAAATGCAAATATTTAAAAGGTAATTTTTCCCAGTTGGCTTTGCAAATATTTCTTGTTAACCACAATTTAATGAATGCATACCGTATTTATCTTGCTAATTCTTCATATGTTGGGGATAAAGTGTTTTGAGTTATAAGTTGCAAATACCTCAAAAGGTGGTTTTGCACCCTTTTTTCATTGCAAAGTTCTTGATAACTAAAAGTGAATGAATACTGTATTTATCTCGTAGATTCTTCCTTTATCCTAAATAGAGTGTTACCATATTAATTGTTAATCAGTAATAAGCATTGCAACTTTTGTGGTTGCCCACAATTTAAGGAATACATACAGTACTGTATTTGTCTTGCTTAATTTTCATTTATTGTGAATATATTGTTTTCCTTTAAAAACCAGTAAAGAATTAATGGTTTTGTATGCTATTATGGTAGCATAAATATTTCTGGTTAGCTGTGAATAACCAATATATATTCATCCAGTAGAATGACATTGGAAACTCATTATATGTGTGCTCATGCTTTCAGTTTCCCATTATAAACAGTGTGTCATTTCTGTTTCTGAAATTGCAGTGTCCTGTATTCTACTCTGCCTGTGTGACAGAGGTAATCATCGAGTTGAGGCCAAAGTCTTGGCATACGTCCGTGGTGCCGGGAAACGAAATCGTACTCACCACCTCCGGGATTCGAGGCAGCATTTCATAAAATTTAATTTGAGAAATTTAATTCAATTCTTTTAATGTCATTGCATTTCCAAAATTAAAAGAAAGTTGAATTCTGAGTTTTATTTAACCGACTAATGGTAATAGAGATGGGGTGTTCAAGTACAAATATCTGTCCTGTCTGTTTGTGAGCTCTTAACCGAGCTCGGTACTTTGAGTCCCCTTAGTAAAACAGAATCTTAACAACACTCTAGCATCCTAAACCCCCACAAGATTGGCGCCCGAACAGGGACCCGAACAGACAGACTGATTTTATAAATTTATTTTTATTTTGCTTTTTAACATTGCACATGAAAACCGATTACCATTGGCTCGATTATTGAAATGAATGAATCTTAGGCTGCACACAAAAATTTTCGCGCTAGAAACATTGCGGATAAGAAATTTTTCTTTATTTTCAATATTAATTATGGTAACTAATATTTTCTTGTTTCCCGTGTGGTAAACAATCTATCAGGAAATCT
>JAXCGZ010021889.1:15000-25000 GCA_037179515.1 Halocaridina rubra | reverse complement strand
ACCTGCTCTGCTTTTATAGTAGCTAGAAATCACTGTACTGCTCAGATTCGAAGGTCTAAAGCTTCCTTTATAAGAAGGAGAGTTCATGACCTTAACTCCTCTCCCACGGACAAATGCTTCTGGTCCTTAGCCAAAAACCTCTCCAAAAACTTCTGATACTCAAGCTATCCCCCTTCCATTCGTTCTGATGGTTCTATAGCTTGCTCTCCCACTTACAAAGCCACTCTTTGGTTCTCATTTTTCTGCCAACGCTTCCGTAAACGATTCCAGGGCATCTGTCCCTCAATCTTTACCCCTCTCTAACCCAATGCCCTCCCTTATCCTTTCTTCATACAAAATTCTTAAGGTTCATCGCTTGCTCAAGACGAACAAGGCCTCTGGTCCTGGTGGTATCCCTGCAAGGTTCCTTAAGGAGTTTGCAGATGAACTGGCTCCCGTGCTTTGCCGTCATTTTCGTTTAATTCTCTCAACCTGTATCTATCCTTCATCTTGGAAGTATGCTCTAGTGCAACCTGTTCCTTAGAAGGGTGACTGCTCTATTCCTTCAAACTACCGACCTATTGCTCTAACCTCTTCTATTGCTAAAGTATTGAACCTTAGCTCAATACTCACTTTTTGAAACATCTTGAATCTAACTCACTTATCTCCCATCACCAGTACGGCTTCAACAAGGCAAGATCCATTGGTTCTATCTTCCTCATGTATTGTCATCTTCTCTGAGGAACTATGGAGAATCCTTTGTTGTACCCCTTGATATCTCTAAGGCTTTTGACAGTCTGTCACAAGGCTCTGTTGGACAAACTCCCTGCCTATGGCTTTACGCCTTTTCTCTGTTTTCTGATTTCAGTTTTCTTTCTGACAGTCGTTTTATATCTGTGGTTGTTGATGGTGCAACATCTAGCCCATTCCCTGTTACCAGTGGTGTTCAACAGGGTTCTGCTCTTTCACCTACTCTGTTCCTTCTCTTCTTCAATGATCTTCTTCAGTCCACATCTTCCTCACTTCTTCAGGCCTTTGCCAACATTCTACCCTTCATTTTCCCCTGCCTTTTCTTCCCAACCTTCCTCTGCTACTTGGATTCAGTCTCGTTTCACTCTTTCTTCTACTCAAACTCCGATTTGCATCAAATTTAATGTCTACAAGACACAGTTTCTGGCATTCTCTTTATGTTCTTCTCCTACTCCTGATCACCCTATTGTCTTCGAAACTAAAGAAATATACCCTCTTATTTTTATCAACATATTAGGAATTAACATAGCCTCAAACTTGTCTTGAAGGAATCACATAATCCAATTTCTAAATCTGCACCCAAAAAGTTGGGGGTTTTGTTTCGTTTTCTTCATTATTTTAACTTTTTAGTTACATAAAATCTATAAAGTACTTATCCGTCCCTGCTTAGAATACTGCTCGCACATTTGGGGTGCTTCTTCTTATACTTATTTCCTTGATAGGATTGAATCTAAAGTAGTCGGACTCATTAATGTCCCTTTTCTTACTTCTAATCTGGATTCTCTTTATCTTCGCCGTTGGGAATCATCCCTCTCTTTTTTCTATCGCTACTATTTCCATCGCTGCTCTGATGAGTTGGCGAGTTGAATCTCTCCCCCACTGCCAAGGCCACGTAACTCGCCAAAAAAAAAAAAATAAAAAAAATAAAATAAATAAATAAATATATATATATATATATATATATATATATATATATATATATATATATATATATGTATGTATGTATGTATGTATGTATGTATGTATGTATGTATGTATGTATGTATGTATGTATGTATGTATGCATGCATGCATGCATGCATGTATGTATGTATGTATGTATGTATGTATGTATGTATGTATGTATGTATGTATGTATGTATATATATATATATATATATATATATATATATATATATATATATATATATATATATATATATATATATATATATATATATACACACACACACACACACACAGGAAGAATAAGGGATTGAGAGGTGACCATTGGGTTCTAGGATATTCGCCGTAAAAATAAATAGCATAAAAAAGCTGTTTCCATAAAATGGCAACTTCATCAATTAACCTAACCTATCCAAACCTAACCTAAACAAAACTAACCTAAATATGTATAAACGACGAATTTTCAAATAAGAAGAAATATCCTACGGTGAAATTTCCGATGGCAAACATGTTTACGGTGAATTTTCCGGACCCGGAACATTGAGTACGTTGGAACTGTACTCTGTTAACACGAATAATATATAACGAACTAAAGATACAGACAATGTATACAAGTAGAAACATAAAAAAAAAAAAAGATGAAAGGCAAAGAAGGTGAAACAAATAAGAAAATAAATAAGAAATGTTTAAATATACTGAACAATAAGAGATAAAACAGGAAGAAAAAATATAAAAGAAAAATAGAAACTTTTATCAAAAACAAAGAAGAAATAGAAGAAAAGAAAGGCGAAAAAGATTTAACGAGACTAAAAAAAAACAGAAAAAATGAAAAATGAAAAAAGAAAATAAACAGAATAATAGACGACGACGTAGACAAGGAATTGGAGCTTTTAAATGGATTTACTTGATGCATCCTTAGCACACACACACACACACACACACACACACACACATACATACATACACACACACATACATACATACATACATACACACACACATACATACATACATACATACACACATACATACATGCATACACACAAGTCTGAAGTACAAGATCCTCCTCCACCCTCTCGAAGGAAAACTTGGATGATGTCTCTTCCCAAATAATATCAGAAAGGGGTTATGAATTTGGAAATTAAAAAGACCATTCTTATATTGATTATAATTTTTTCTCACTGTTGTTTTTCCGGTTTTACGTCACGGACTCCCTTATCTACCAAGGCTAGGACGGTTGCCTTCTTGCGAAGGACTTGCTTTGGCAGATGTAATCGTTACCCTTAGTGCATGCCCTTGCTAACCTCAGACCGTGACTGGGCGCGAACCCTCGACCTGACGCCTCAAAGTCGCGGACGCAACCGCTTGAGCCACGGTGACAATGGAAGATACGAATAGTGACAACTAAATGAAGAAATAATTTTCTCTCACTATTTCCTCATTTACTTGTCACTATTTGTATTTTCCACTGTCCCTCGTCTAATAGAGATATTTATTCATATACATTATGCATTTGTTTTTCTATCATATATATTATGCATTTGCTTTTCTTTACATTTTTCTTCTCATCTTCTTCTGGCTCTCGTTTATTCGGCAATTTTATTCTTATATTTTACGCATTTTTTAGATATTTTTTTTTCTTGATTTATCCCATTTTTCGTTAGTGTATTTATCTTTCTTTCCATACCTCTCCATCCTCAACTCTTTCTTTGGCTTCTTCTCCTCCTCCTCCTTTTATCCCTTCGAATACTTCCCTCCATTTCTCTTTAATTCTTAAAACAGAAACGTGAAACCCAGCATCGCAACGTGGGGCCTTGAACAAAGTTGTGGTCGGAAGGGTTCTTTTAAGAGGCCATTAAAACTTATAGAGCTGATCAAATTTGCCCATGAAACTATTACATGAAGGAAACTTCAGCTCAAGGTATACCTGCTGTGGCAACAGGTTTGTTAATGTTGTTTTGATGAAAAGGATGAAAGACTTGAGAAGCGGTTTAAGAGTTAAGAATTCAAGATAATGGAAGATATACAGATTAGACAAGCTCTTGAAAATGCGCATTCAAGTTTCTGATCTTTATTGTTAAGTCTGTAGTGACTTCCTGACTCTAAGGCCGCTTTCACACCAAAGTGGCACGTCGCATGTGGCATGCCACGTGGCACGCCAGTTGAAAACGAACATCCGATATATATGAAACCTTTCACACAGAAGTGGCGTGACACGTCCTAAGTGCCACGAGCTACTTGCGACGCAAATCGCATATGGGACGTGTCACGCCACTTCTGTGAGAAAGGTTTCATATATTTCCGGATGTTCATTTTCAACTGGTGTGCCACGTGGCATGCCACGTGCGACTTTGGTGTGAACACGGCCTAAGTGAAAGTGAGGACTACGTAAAGATGGCTATAATGATGTAAAAGCCTAAAAAACCTGGTTATAGCATTCTGCTTTTAACTAGTCTGGGAGTCATTTTTTTTTAAAGAAACCTGGAGGCTATGCAAAGAAAAAAATAAAAATTTCTTGTAATTGTTTAGTCAGGATTTTTTTTTCACGTTCTCAGAAAATGAAGTCTCTCCGGTTTGAGTAAAATAAAATGTTTTAATGAAACCTTTAAGTTAGCCAAAGAAAGATCAGATAAATACTTTAAGTAACATATATACGTTTTTGAAGTTTGTCGTCCTTAGTTACGTCAAACTAGGTACGTAAAACTTTCAAAGAAACCAGAAAGTCACGAACAGAAAGATGAGATAAGATCTGGTACATTCGTATTAAACTTCTAATGCTTGTTGCCTTAGGTTAAGTCCAATCACCCAGGATTGAGTTAACTTGGAGGCTACGAAGACATGTGGGTATATTGGCAATGAATTAAATTCAAAAGTGACATTTATACTCCAATAAATGTATACGTTTCCTAAAATAATGTGGTGATCTAGATCACTGCAATCATCCCTACACAACTGGAATTATTAAACCACAGCAAGGATATTAGAGATAATTCAGTGAAGTTGATAACAGCCTAGATCAAATCATGTTGAGTTATCAAAGTTCTCCACGCTGGAAAAAAAATCTAGCAGTATTCTAATCGATAACAGATAGTTTAAGTAGATTCAATAGCATGGTCGCTGCTTCTAGGATTTGTTAACAGAAAGTAACATAAGTATGTTGAGCTCAGCATAAATACCTCTACATTTTTTTTTTTTATGATTGTGACACCAGAACGGGCCAAAAAATAATAAAATAAAACAACCCTCATCAGGTCTGGGCACGAAGAATACATAAATTAAAGAGAAACAGTATATATATCAACAACCCCTAAAAAACTCAATACAACTATATAATGTACTGGCCACAATACAATGATTAATCTTTTACCCATAATATCTAAACTGAACCTGCAAATGGAGTTCTTACTTTTGCCTTTGAGACCTTTAAAGTAAGACTTTCATCAAAGAACAATCTCTACAGCCATTCATTCAAATCAAGAGAGCTACTGTTCAGCAGCTGTTAAAGCTATAGATGCCAAAGCGTACAACACAAACAAGTCCTTTTTGGCTATTAGTGCCCAGACAGTGAAGCTGCTGGATGTGTATATACAGTTTGTTGATTTAGGTAGTTTGACGAGGCCAATTCTCGAGCTGTAATGGTTTCATTGTTTTGAAACTTGGCTTTGCAGCTGCAGTGCTGGGGCAAACCACTACCACTACCCTCCTGAGTGTCCACTTATTACCCGCAAATTAATAGCTGATTCACATAAATACTGTAAGTAATAAATAAACTAACCTAGACTACGATGCTATGATTGAACAACATTAGAATGCTTAGAAAAAAAGTGCTAGCTCCTACTCAGCAAGTAGCGAGTTCCAAGCTCCGTATTTTAGGTAAGGAAATGGGATATTCTCTTTTATACAGAAAATTAGAGTTTTTTAGGTACACTACCAAAGTGGAAACTAATTACAACATGATACTGAGTGACTTTCTCGTTAAAAACGTGAAAAGCCCTGTATTGAACTCGTGCATTACGAATGATTTTGCAAACTTTCAAAGAAACGGTACCTTACATGCACTCCCATTGAGTTTGTGCTCTCCTATTTAGGAAGGAATTGGGGTAACTTAACCTACAAAACGTCAAATTAGCTTTATGTACAAAAAAATTAAAAAAAATATTGGGGGATGCGTGGTAATGCGCTGGTTTAGGGGTGGTTGAGAGAAATGAAGATGGTTTTTATGAGAAGGCGACACTAATTCCGAAAAAAGCTGAAAAAGCCCTTTCTCCGGATAGTTTTATATGGCATCTTTGTTATTCTGCCATACAGTGTGTGTGTGTGTGTGTGTGTGTGTGTGTGTGTGTGTGTGTGTGTGTGTGTGTGTGTGTGTGTGTGTGTGTGTGTGTGTGTGTGTGTGTGTGTGTGTTTTCATTACTTTCATAAACTGCGGTTTTATCAGGGTGTACTACCGCTTTTTCATTGCTACTTGTTTGCCAATACGCCCACACTTACTATCAATAAAGCTACTACAATAACAACAAAAACTACTACTACTACTTTCGTCACCAAAACTACTAATACCACTTTCAACACCAGGACTACTACTACTGCTTTCAGCACTAGGACTACTACTACTATTAGTAGTAGTAGTAGTCGTAGTGTTTCTACTGCTGCTATGTTAAAGACTGCAGTAGTTGCTGCTTCTACCTCTGACATTTCAACTGTAGCGGAGAGATCAATGCGGATACACAGCAAGCTACGAAATCTCTCTCTCTCTCTCTCTCTCTCTCTCTCTCTCTCTCTCTCTCTCTCTCTCTCTCACTCAACATTCTCACTCATTCACTCACTCACTCGCTCTTTTCTTACGTTTTCATTCCATTTGCTATTTGCGTTGCGTCACTGCTTTGAATTGAGACGAACATGAATTTGAGTTCGCGCTTCCTTAACATAAAACAAATGTAAAAGGAATAAATCAAACCAATATGCAAACATCCAACAACAGTTACAAGCATAAGATTTTTTCTCGTAAACACATATAGGTAAAACACACACACACATATATATATGTGTGTGTGTGTGTGTGTGTGTGTGTGTGTGTGTGATTACCTAATTGTGATTACCTAATTGTGTTTACGGGAAAGAGCCCAAAGCTCGTATCTTCCCGTCTCCTGATCGGTTCCATTTTTAGACTTAGTGATACTTATCATACCTGTCCTTAAAACTATGGATTGAGGTAGCATTAACTACCTCCTCGCTTAGCCAATTCCAATTATCAACTACTCTTACACTGAAAAAGTATTTCCTTACATCCTGCAAACAAGTTTTCTTCCGAAGCTTCAAACTATGACCTCTAGTTCTAGAGCCAGCCATATCGAAATATCGATCCCTATCCACTCTATCATAACCATGAAGGAATTTAAAGACTGTCACCATATCCCCCCTTACTCTTCTAGCTTCGAGTGATGGCAAGTCTAATTCCCTCAGCCTCTCATCATAACCGAGATTGCGTATTTCTGGCACCAGTTTCGTGGCATGTCTTTGAACTTTTTCAAGCTTAGCTATGTGCTTTTTCAAGTGCGGATTCCAAAAGGGGGCTGCATATTCCAGTTTTGGCCTCACATAGGTTACATAAATATTTCTGAACATTTCCTTGTCCATGTGCCTGAAGGCTACCCTTACATTTGATAAGAATGCATATGCTGCCCTTACTACGCCATTTATATGTATTTCTGGAGACAAATCTGCCAATATGTTTACTCCTAGATCTCTCTCATTTTCTGTCTCCTGAAGTTGTACTCCAGCCACCGAGTAGTCAAGCTTGGGCCTTCTTGCACTTGTACCCATTCTCATTACCTTACATTTTGAGGTATTGAATTTCATTAGCCACTTTTCTGACCACTCATGCAGATTATTTAGATCCTCCTGAAGTTCTCTACCATTGTTCTCGTTTTTTACTTTCTTCACAATCTTTGCATCATCTGCAAACATATTCATGAATGAATTTACAGACTCTGGTAGGTCATTTACATATACAAGGAACAAAAGTGGCCCTAAAACTGAACCCTGTGGAACTCCACTACTAACTCTTCTCCATTCAGACACTGAGTGTCTTACTCTAACCCTCTGTTCCCTTCCTTCTAAGTAAGTTTTTATCCATTCCAAGACATTTCCACCTATTCTAGCCATTGATTGCAGCTTCCTAATAAGTCTCCCATGTGGAACAGTGTCAAACGCTTTCTGGAAGTCTAGGAATATGCAATCTGCCCAGCCCTCTCTTTCCTGTAAGATTTGGCTTACCTCATCATAAAATTCTAATAAGTTTGTTACTGTTGATCTTCCTTCTCTGAAGCCATGTTGCCTCACTGACAAAAAGTTGAAGGATTCCAAGTGAAGAGAGATATGTTTCCTTAGTAGTTTCTCCATAACTTTGCAAACTATGCTGGTCAAGGAAACTGGTCTATAGTTCAGAGCCGTATCCCTCCTTCCCTTTTTGAAGATAGGTATCACATTTGCTTGTTTCCAGCATCTTGGAATCTCCCCGACTCCAATGACTCCTTAAATATGATACTTAGTGCCACTGATATTGTGTTTGCGCATTTTTTAAGCACATGAGGGGATATGTCATCAGGACCTGTAGCTTTATGAACATCTAAATCCATCAGCGCTTTGCATACCTCTGTGGCTGTAAGGTTGATGTTCTCTAATACCGGCCCTTGAGCTTCTATCACTGCAATCTGAGGGGGTGGGGTATTTTCTACTGTAAATACTGACTGAAACTCCTTGTTCAATTCTTTGCAGATCTCTTCGTCCGTCTCAGTGATGCTTCCATCCGCTCTCTTTAGCCTTAAAACCTGTTCTTTTACCTTCAGTTTTCCTCTGATAAAGCTGTGGAAAAGCTTGGGATTTTCTTTCGCCTTCCTGGTGATGTCCCTCTCATAATCTTTCTCTGCCTCTCTCCTTTTACTTAGGTAGTCATTTCTTGCTCTTTTGTAGGTTTGCCAGGCATTTATGTTTTTTCTCCTCCTATACCTTTTCCAGCATTTGTCTCTCCACTCCTTAGCTCTTTTACACCCATTATCGAACCATTTCTCTCTGGCATGAATTACACCTACTTTGGTGACAGGTATGCAGCAATCTACAATCTTCCCATATTTCTCACAAAAGATGTCATACATTTCTTGTACAGATTTGTTGTAAAATAAGGTTCTCCAGTCAATAACTGCAAAAAGCTCATTCATTTTGATGTAATCTCCTTTCTGATAGTTCCTCCTCATGTCCTCAGTGCCTCTACTCTCAGGAAGAATGTCTTCAATGATATACTCCATCAACAACACACAGTGGTCACTCTTTCCAATTGGTGGTTCATACTCAATATTTTCAATATCCAACACATTATCTGTGAACACCAGATCAAGTAGTGATGGCTCATCCCCACCCCTGGCTCTTGTTGGTTCCATTACATGTTGGTGTAGGAAATTCCCTTGTACGCAATCTAGGAATCTTGCCCCAAAGGAGTCCTCACCACTGTGTGGGTCAAGATTTATCCAATCTATCTCTTTATGATTAAAGTCTCCCATAATCAAAATCCTACATTTTTTCTCCCGCGCCATGTTAACAACTGAGTTTATGACTTCAATCGTACCTATATGACTTTCCTCATAAATTTCAAGCCTATTTTGGTTCCTTGGTGGGTTGTATACAACAGTTATTATAATGCTCTCTGACCCAGTATTTATGCGAGCAACAAGAAATTCCCTGAACTCACTTTCTATAGCCAAGTTTATCTCTTCAACTTGAATCCTCTCACTTATGAGCAGTGCTATCCCTCCACCAGTCCTCTCAGATCTTTCGACCCTTAGTATTCTGAAGCCCTTAGGAAAAACTGTGACACTGTTTATGTCCTCACTCAACTTAGTCTCTGTAATTGCTACTATATCTGCCTTACTGTTGTGAATCCTATCTTTTAATTCTACTGCCTTACCAGCTAATCCATCAGCATTTGTGTATAACAATCTTAATGAGGCCCCATCCCCTGATCTTCTGTCATTATCTTCTTTATCTCCCCTTTGTCTGGAAGTATTCCGTAACGAAAATTTTTCTTCTCTTCTTCATTTCTTCCATCATTTAACCTTCTTGCCTCTTGCAACAAGTTTTTGATCTTTCCCATCTCTTCCTGTGTTCTGTATCGTCTAATGAACACTTCTTTGCATTCTTGAAGGTCTTTTAGACTTTTTTTTCTCAACAATATTTCCCTACATGTCTCCCCTCTCTCAAAGGTTACTTTTGTTGGTCTCGGCTTTCCTTCCCTCGAATATTTACCTAGTTGGTGTATGTTTACAATATCCTC
>JAXCGZ010021889.1:0-10000 GCA_037179515.1 Halocaridina rubra | reverse complement strand
ATGGTAGCGTCCGCGACTCTGAGGCCGCAGGTCGAGGGTTCGCGCCCCGTCACGGACTGAGGTTAGTAAGGGCATACACTCAGGGTAACGATTACATCTGCCAAAACAAGTCCTTCGTAAGAAGGCAAACCGTCCTAGCCCTTAGTGGGAAAGGGAGTTCGTGACGTAAAGCCGAATCCATCCTTCGAAACCACATAACCTAACTTCTATATCCTCCTTCAGGCCTCAACTCTTCCACCTTTTTACTCTTCTACCTTATCTTCCCTCTCTTCCATCCCCTCTACCATCATCTAAATTTCTCAATGCGTCTGCACCATAACATGATACTTAATCTGTTTACAAATTTTCATCAGATTAAACGTTACCAGATACTGTAGTTCATATTCCCCAAAGTTTACGAAGAATAAGGTCACTTTTTGAAACTGCCTTATGTAAAATTACCCTCATTAAACTTTGAAAACCAATTTTCTAGGAATAATAATAATAATAATAATAATAATAATAATAATAATAATAATAATAATAATAATAATAATAATAATAATAATAATAATAATAATAGAAATTATAATAATAATAATAATAATAATAATAATAATAATAATAATAGAAATTGATATAATAATAATAATAATAATAATGTGGCGAGAGATAAATTAGAGATGTAGTGTTTGTCAGAACGGCTCCCTTATCCCTTTTAGTGGGTTCTTCAGACACGTTGAGAATACTAGTGGTATTCTTTATCTCTTAGCACCAGAGGAGCTCAAAATATATAATAAATACAAATTCATTTACAGTTCTAACTATGCACCATATTTCTTTTCAACCAACATGGTGGAAGTTTCGTTACTATGTCATCTTTTTTTTTATGCATGTGACAACAGGATGGGCAAAGAAACCTACCCTCGTCGGGCCCGGGGCCCAAGAAGTCATTCATGAAGTGGCAGCTTAGGAACAAGGCAGAAATAAGAGCATGATTGACAGTAAAAAAAAAGACAAGACTGAAAGAGTAGGTAAAATAATGAAGACCTAACATAATAATGACGAGAGAGAAAGCAATATGAAACAAGAGATATGAGTGTTGTGACCTTGCCAGATGTGAAGGGATAATAAGAGATATGTAACGAATATGCCAGAATATTCAGTCTTAATGTAATCACAGGAAAAAACCGTAATTGAAGGAAGACTTATTATCCAGAAGTCCTGACCAAGCCTATTTAAGCCCAAAAGACCTTCAGCAGTGGCATCGCGACGGGAGGTTGGTGGAATAGGCCAAACTACTACATAATGACAGAGGACAAAAAAAAGGGCAAGTAAAGTAGATCCTACTTACAGAAATTTTACGTTCCTATGTAAAGATTTTTTTCGATATATATATATATATATATATATATATATATATATATATATATATATATATATATATATATATATATATATATATATATATATATATATATCAAATAAGCACATTAACATATGTGAATATATGAATTTTATTTTGCCCCAACCGGGACTCGAATCTAAGACACATAATGTGCCAAGGCGCTGCCAACTACACCACAGAAGGTCTAAAAGAGAAACCTACCTCACAGCTTGACTGGTATAATAGGAATAAACGCATTATTTTTGAATGCCTTTTTGTTTATATTACAGTGTCTCCCAACCTCACCCGTAGCTTCGTTTTTGCATTTAATTCTAATCCCAATATAAATAGGCATCACCAATAATCAAATAAGCACAATGACATATGTGGAAACATGAATCATATTTTTCCCCGACCGAGACTCGACCCTAATACACATCATTACTGTGCCAAGGCGTTGCTAACTACACCACAGAAAGTCTAAGAGATAAACCAACCTTACTGCTTAACTGCTATACTAGGAATGAACGCATTCTTTCTGAATGTTCTTTTTTGTTCATATTATAGTTTCTCCCAACCTCACTCGTGGCTTCGTTTTCGCATTTAAATCAAATCCCAATCTGAATGGGCATCAATAATAATCAAAATATGATTCATGCTTTCACATATGTTAATGTGCTTATTTGATTATTGTTGATGCCTATTTAGGTTGGAATTTGAATTAAATGAGAAAACTAAGCCACGAGTGCGGTTGGGAGAGCGAAGCGGCTTCAGGTGCGTCTTAGTAGCTAGCAGTTAAGCCGTAAGGTTGGTTTCTCTTTTAGACCTTCTGCGGTGTAGTTGGAAGCGCCTTGGCACAGTAATTATGTGTCTCAGGTTCGAGTCCCGGTCGGGATAAAATATGATATATATATATATATATATATATATATATATATATATATATATATATATATATATATATATATATATATATATATGAATCAATATTTTTAACCCGACCGGGACTCGAACCTAGGACTTATGATTACTAAGTCAAGGCGCTACCACTACACCACAGAAGGTTAAAAGGAATCCAACCTTATAGCTTATATCTGCTATACTTAGGAATGAACGCATTCAGTTAGAATGCGTTCATTCCTAAGTATAGCAGATATAAGCTATAAGGTTGGATTCCTTTTAACCTTCTGTGGTGTAGTGGTAGCGCCTTGACTTAGTAATCATAAGTCCTAGGTTCGAGTTCCGGTCGGGTTAAAAATATTGATTCATGTTTTCACACACACACACACACACACACACACACACACACACACACACACACACACACACACACACACACACACACACATATATATATATATATATATATATATATATATATATATATATATATATATATATATATATATAATGACGGGATTTCGTTAAAAGCCAACATTAGAATCACTAATGATATACAATATTAAAATAAAACTACATATACTTTTTATGAAGGATATTTGTTTCTTCAGAGCTACCATTAGACTCACAAATGATCTAAAATTTTCTAAATAAAAAACAATTGTATATTCTAATAGGTCTGCTTTCCATCATTTCTGGCAGAGTCCATTTACACCAAATTAGCCCTTAAAGTACCAAAGCGTGTTAGACTAAAATGCTATATGTATCACTGTTAAAAAGCAAACTTAAATATGTATATGTTTTATGTCTCAACTCGAACAACAGGCGTATGTCATTTACGAGAAAAAATAAATATTGACCAAAAAAAAAATATGCAAAAATAAAACTATTAAATTTTGAGAAAATTATAAAAGAGTATTAGGTAAATTAATAAACATTAATATATATATATATATATATGTGTGTGTGTGTGTGTGTGTGTGTGTGTGTGTGTGTGTGTGTGTGTGTGTGTGTGTGTGTGTGTGTATGTGTGTGTGTGTGTGTGTTTTAAGAATATTTATACAAACATACGTACATATAGTGCAAGTACATAAACTTCATTAATTTCATGAATATATCCAAATTTGCCCATTTTCAACAAATACACACATTGTTAAAGTATATAAATATAAATAATTAAAATTACAAATAAATATATAAATACACAGATCATTAATAAATACCGCTAACTTAATACACACACGAATCCACACGCAAATATATAAGTACAAAATAAGAATAAAAAAAGGAATTAATCACAAAAAAAAATAAAAACTGCATTAATTTAATAAATAAATAAATAAATAAAATAAAAAATTAAATAAATAATGCATAGGCACTGCATGAAATGCGAATGCTCAGTATGAACATGCATTCGCAATGCATAAATATTTATACTTTAGCAGGAATACTAAACACTTTTTTACATGCAAATAATTGGTTATAAAATGGAAAATATATATATATATATATATATATATATATATATATATATATATATATATATATATATATATATATATATATATATATATATATACAAATAAATACTAGTAAATAAAATAAATAAACTGAAATAAATACATAAAACAAAACAAAAATAAAATATAAGTAAATGCTAAATTTGAACACACACATACACAATATAATATAGACAGTGGTCATTGGCACCAGACATACGTATGGTCATTTGACGTTATTTATCGTGCACCATCTTCCTTGTTTTCGTCCCCAGACAATATCTTCACCTTCAAAATATATTTTCGACACTAAATTTTTCCAACATTTTCGTTTTCAAATTTCTGTCGAATTTTATATTTTGCTTTTGTTTTTTGAAGGTTTATTTATTATCATATATTTTGTAATAGGATTATTATTATTAGGATCATCATTGCTATTATTATGATGATGATGATGATGATGATGATAATAGTAGTAGTAGTAGTAGTAGTATGATTATCATTACTGTGATGATTATCATTATTATGATGAGAATGGTGGTAGTGCTGGTACTTGCTGTTGCCTTTATTGCTCATCAACCTATTTTTGTCCCAAAAATATATTATAACCGAATTCAGTGAAAAAAAAAATCCATAAGCTCAGGAATTTATATCACAGCTGCAGGATAAGTATATTTGTCCTTATGGAAGCCCAAACTCGAGATACAAATCCTAACACAAATCCTAACGCATTGATATCTCCAATGAGCTTCCAGAAGTGAAGCTACTACCCTCTCCTTTTCTCTTCCCATAAGAGCTCCTTGCGATGTTACTAATCCACGAAGTCATCCACCCTTGGGGTTTCTTTTTTTTTCTACATTTATGCAGGATTTCATTGAGCCTAGCAACAGAGAGAAAACTGTGAACTCCAATGTTGGCAAGGGGATTCGGAAATGAACATTGGGCAGGCGAGCTATGGTATCCTCCACAATAAAAGCCATGTATGGGAACTGGACAATTCAAGTCTGTCCCATGAAATCAATGACCAAAATCATTAGGAACTTCGTAAATCAATTATGAAAGCTTTAAAATAACTACAAAAACGATAAATTAAAACACAAATGTGTTACCCATAATCAAAATGAAAAGTATGCCAAACACGCATATGTAACACAATATCAATATGAAGTAAGTTTTTCCAGTTCATGAATATCGCCAAAATACAAGGGGAATCTTCCATATGGCTTCAAAAGCAAGTTTTGACTTTAATCTAAGAAACGACAATCTATTACTCAAATATTCATTGGCTGATATAGTCTGGTTCTTTTCTCTCATATGACTATCACCAAAACCCTTTAGGCATTCTGTAATATGCCTTGACATGCAAGAGCAGGGGTAATGGGCAACATAAGCTAAGACAAAAATATACCAGATGGTGTGAACTCCATCGCTTAGTTCGTTCAGGTTTGAAAACCAACATTTAACATTAAAAGCACTTCGAGTAATGTTCTGAGGAAGCAATTTCATCATCCTTGTAAAATAAGAAACGTAAAGAAGATATAGGCTTACATGTTCAAAGCTGCAAATAAAAAAACAATCTCGTTACAATCCCTGTCATCTCACTTGGCTGAGCGAGTACGTTCGCTTCATATGTGGAGTCAACGATGGAACAATAGTTTCACGAGCTGAGATTCGATAAGGGCAATATACCTCATCGGTTCTCTAGTATATAACGAAACCAGACAAAATAATCATACACAAACACTAAACAATAATATGCATAATATACTGATATCAGATATCTTGTTCCCGAATGAAAGTGACCCCCCGAAAGCGCTCCATGAATCTGCAGCAAATGACTTCCATTCTATTTATCAAGAAGACTGCAGAAGTTCCTTTCCCCGAGATACGACGTGGAAGTTCTCGCGTCTCTCGTTCAAATAAATGACGTTCCATGAATGATGATATTGGAATATTAAGTGCGAAGCCGAGATAATCAAATCAACAATTGATATACTGTTCTTTGATATCATATATCAAAAGCAATTATGTATCAAGAGGAACAATAGTTATATATCTGAATTGTTATATATGAAATGAACAGTTATCATCTTTGATTTAATAGATAAGTATTAACAGTTGGTATTCTCTTTATGGATGTCATATTTTCAAGATCAGCAGTGGAGTGCCATTTTTCAAGTTTACACCCTCTTCATACATGTTATATATCAATACAAACAGTTATATTCGTTTCATAAGTGTCATATATAAATACTAACGGTTCATATTCTTTTCTTAGGTGTCATTAAGCAATACTAACATTTTATTTTATTTTTTTAAGGTGTCATGTAACAATACTAACAGTTTTTTTCTTTTAGGTGTCATGTATCAATCCCAACACTTAATATTCTTTTCTTAGGTGCCATATAGCAATACCAGCAGCATATATTCTTTTAGTAGGTGGCATATATCTATATCAATACTTTATACTCTTTTCTTAGTTGTCATATAACAATAACAACAACATATATATTCTATTATAACAAGAGCAACACTATATACTCTTTTTTTTAGGTGTCATATATCAATACTAACAGTTTATATTCTTTTCTTTTAGGTGTCATATATCTAATTCGACACCTGATATTCTAATCTTTTAAGACACATATCAAGAACAACCTTTTATATTCTTTACTTGGGTGCCATATATCGAGACTGACAGTTGATATTCTCTGACTGGATGTCACATATCAAGATCAAGGGTTTGATATTCCTTCCATGAGAAACTTTGAGGAATCCAATGTCAGGCCATTTGATCACTCAGGAAAACTTTCTGACAGGGCTTGGCATAAGTCAGATTCAGTTACCGTTGCCCTATATACTGTATCACTATTGTCGCCGTATCTTTCATTTATTATTAATCGACGAAATTAAGTCTTCCGTGAGTAAAAATAATCAAATTTGACGTTAAATATATTAGTTGACTTACCTTAACATTGAGTTCTCAGTTCATTTGTCTAAATAATGGTATCAGTATAACAATTTTTAAAGGTTCATGAAGAATTGGGACCTGACATACACAAAATATTAAATTATATAAATAACTTAATAAAAACATTTACCTAATTTACCAATTCTCTGTAAGTTCTCAATTTGCTTTTATTTTACATTATTTGCTTTATTTTACTTCTTCATTCACAGAAGAGATTAAATATCTGTACTAAAAGTTCAAATTCTAAAATTAATATATATATATATATATATATATATATATATATATATATATATATATATATATATATATATATATATATATATATAAATTATTATTATTATTATTCTCGCATAAATTAGTCTTCATTACTCTTATCCCTCTCCCTGTTCCACTTCTCTACTAAAATCTTATTTGTTTACTACAGACCTGTACTAGTGTCCGGTACTAGACAATATCATTAGCAATTACAGTTTGACACAGCTTAGTACAAGCAAAGTTATATTTGCAACGATGCTCATTGTATCACTGCTATTACGAGGAATCAACTTAAGTTTCTGTCAATAAGGAAAATGGCACATGGGACGACACTTCTGTGTAAAAGGTGTCATATATTTTCGAATGTTCGTTTTCAACTGGCGTGCCACTTGCGACGTGCCATACTTTGGTGTGACAGCGGCCTTATGTAAACATAAATAACTCAATGATCAACCTTACAATATAACTAGGAGTTTTACAGACGAAAAAACATTATAAATAGGAATTGCTAAACCCAAATGCCTGTGAAAAAATCACGAAAGAACTTCAAAAGGGTTTCATTTTTCTTCAATAAATTGGGGGTTATTCAATATTTACAAAATTAAAAGCCAAAAGTATGGATTTATTCGAATATTGAACGTGTCAATGAAATCAGAGCACCATGTTAATAACACTACATTTATTCTGATAAATAAAAATTCACGCACACGTGAAAGAGTATTCAGTACTTAAAAGTTCGAAACCACTACCAGGTAAACTCATACTTAATTAGAAATCCAGGTAACAGAATCCAAAGTTTTCAAAAGGTCCAATAACCGTGACGACCAATGCTCATGAAGGTAGAATATTAAAAAAATATATCAAACAAACTCGACAGAAAAATGAACAAACAAAACAGACTTCTAAAATAATCGAAGAAAACGTTCAGGAAACGGGCGGGGGATAAATGACAAGATTGTCATCATCAAAGCGTCGGAGACTTTTATGCTCTCTTTAACTTCACAAAGCCGTGAGGAAGTGGAAGGTATCGTAGACGCTAACGACGATCATTTTTGCATCAGAGAGATGAGGTGCTTCAGACGAGATGATAGTTATCGTACATTTTTTACACACACTTTTTACTTTTCGTTATTCTCTTTCGTGTGTCATTCGATGATGAGTTATCCATTCTCTCTCCAACAATTATTCCTTCCTGGAACTCTTTTTTCTATTCCACCAGCCTTCTGGATACCATTCCATGACCCTCCATACTATCACATCCAACAACAAAAAAATAATATTTAAAGGTTTTCCTAATTTGCTTTGTCTTCCTAACAGTTCAGTCCCTCCCCTTCGCCAATTTTAACACACTCCTTTTCTCCCTTTCTATCCATCCCATTCTATCTTCCCACCTACCATCCGATTTTCGTACCCGTCATCCACTAATTCACTTTTTTTCTCTCTTCACAATCACGCCTTTCCTCCTAATCTCCTCCTTTTCCTCCTCCTTAACTTTCTTCTTTACTTTTTTCTTCCTTTTTCTCCACTCTAACCTCCTCTATCCTTCTCACCCTTTACAATCGCCTATGCATCCCCTCCAACCTTCCAATCCATTGTTAATATCCCATTCCGCTATCCCCAGCCATCCTCATCCTCATTCACATTTCATTCTTCCATTTAAACCTACTATCCATCCACTCTCCTATCCACTCATAGATTTTAATCACAGTTTTTTTCTCATCTAATCCATCCCTCCTCCTTCCCAATCTTCATTTTGTCCCCTCCCAATCATACTTCTCAATCCCCCCCCCAATTTCTCCCCTCCCATTCGAAGGGTTCTTGCATCATCTCCCCCACGAACATACGTACTTAAAATCTGATGAAATGCTTCCTATTCTCTTTCCCGGCATCCATATTTCAGCATTAGATAATAGCTTGGACATATGTCGAGTCTACTTAGGATCTGAGAAAAGTTTCGGCATTTCAGTCAGCCGTTAATTTGTCTCCTATTTTCCTTATTACTATATTTCATATCGCTTTATTTTGTCGTATGACTTCTGTCATGCTGAAGCCAGCCCGCCATGCTGCTGTCATGCTGAAGCCAGCCCGCCATGCTGAAGCCAGAATCTGAAACTTGTAACAGCTCTTGAGGGGTAACGGTTAGTCGAGGCCACGGATATTCTATTACATGCCCTCACTTTTATTGAGTTTTTGTGCCGCCCATGTGTTCCCTTGGGACCACCAAGAGTTGTGGCTAGGCACCTGGAACTAACCGCTGGCGCCATGCACCCCCCCCCCAAGAGGCCTACAGGATAAGGGACCCTCGGTCCCCGAAAACACCACAAGTCGTGAAGAGAAACATGTGAGGCTAGGGTGAAATAGAATACTCTCCCCAATTGTTTTCTGCGGTGCGGCCGGTGTTTGTAGAGGGCGTCAAGGAGATATGTGACCGGACCCCTGAGGCTTGGCATCCGACATGGAGTACCTGAGGAGGGTGGGAAAGGCCAAGGAGTTAGCCCTTTCCTAAACCGCACGAAACATAAACTTAGGTTTCGTACACAGGTACACGCCCAGGGGAAATGCCCAACAACTCCTCCTCGGAAGTAGGCGGGATTCCACTTTGAACCCGGCGCTGATTAGCTGGACTAGATCTGACTGATTTTCATTGGAGAATTGGATGTTAAGCCACGCCCTGCCCCTGGGGGTATTTAAAGAGCCACCCAGGGCAGAGACAGTTAGTTAGAACCTTGCCAGGGGCACGAATAGATCATAGATTGTGATAGTCATAGGGTGGGGGCATTGGGGCATTGAGGCGTCGGTTGTGTTGTACTCTAGAATAAATATAAGTAAAGGATTCACTGCGTGTCCATTCTTACCTTGTAACCACGCTACCTTGTACCCGTCAGGTACTAATAATTATAAGTAAATGTACGTAGGAGGAAAAGCCCTACGGCAGTGGTGTCATTAGATGGGATAATAAAAACCACTACGTCAGTGGTGACGCTCAGTGAGATAATAATAAAAGCT
>JAXCGZ010021888.1:5000-26194 GCA_037179515.1 Halocaridina rubra | reverse complement strand
ATCAAATAAATAGGTAATAGAATATGCTAAAGTTTAGAGCATTAATGTTGACACCACGGGCTGGTAATAAGTAGCCAGAGTTCTCTCTCTCTCCTTCGTCATATGTATTATTACTATCAATGTTGTCGTTATAGCAATAATACTGTAATGAATAGTAATAGCCTCATTCTGGCAACCAGTATCTATCGTTCATCTTGGAAGCATGCTGTAGTGCAACCTGTTGCTAAGAAGGGTGACCGCTCTATTCTTTCTAACTAGCAACCTATTACCCTAACCTCTTCTGTCGCTGAAGTTTTCAAAACTTTCCTAAATGCTCACTTCTCCAAACGCCTTGAATCTAACTTGCTTATCTCCAATCACCAGTACGGTTTCTGCCAAGGCAAGATCCACTAGTGACCTCCTGTCCTATCTTACTCAAGTACGGTCATCTTCTCCAAGGAACTATGGGGAATCCTTTGTCGTCGCCCTTGATATCTCTAAGGCTTTTGAAAGAGTCTGGCACAAGGCTCTGTTGGCCAAACTCCCTGCCTATGGCTTTACCCCTTCTCTCTGTTCTCTGATTTCCAGTTTTCTTTCTGACCGTTTTATATCTGCAGATGCTGACGGTGCAACATCTAGCCCATTCCCTGTTACCAGTGGTGTTCCACAGGCTCTGTTCTTTCTCCGACTCTGTTCCTTCTCTTCATCAGTGATCTTCTACAATCCCTATCTTCCTCTCTTCTTCATGCCTTTGCCGACAATAAAAAAAATTCTATCCTTCATTTTTCCTCTGCCTCTTCTTCACAACCTTTATCTGCTACTCGTAAGTAGTCTTGTATCACTCTTTCTTCTATTCTCAACTCCGATTTGCAGGAAGTATCTGAGTAGGGCACCCAAAATTTAGTTAAATTTACTGCCTCTAAGACATAGTTTCTGGCTATATCTTTATCTCCTTCTCCTCCTGATAGCCCTATTGTCTTCAAAACTAACTAAATTTACCCTCTTAATTCTATGAACATATCAGAAATCCATATAGCCTCTAACTTGCCTTGGAGGAATCACATAACCCAAATTTCTAAATCTACATATAAAAAAAAGAGGGGGTTCTGTTTCATATTCGTCATTACTTTACCTCTTTACAGTTACTTAAAGTCTATAAATTTCTCCTTCGTCCCTGCTTAGAATACTGCTCACACATCTTGGGTGCTTCTTCTTATACTTATCTCCTTGATAGGGTTGAATCATTAATGATCCTTCTCGTACTTCTAATCTGGA
Source organism: Halocaridina rubra (assembly GCA_037179515.1). Taxonomy (NCBI): domain Eukaryota; kingdom Metazoa; phylum Arthropoda; class Malacostraca; order Decapoda; family Atyidae; genus Halocaridina; species Halocaridina rubra. Next base: position 24,940 of record JAXCGZ010021888.1, on the reverse strand, counting down.
TTCTCTTTCTCTTCGCCGTAAGGTATCATTCCTTTCTCTTTTCTATCAGTACTACTTCCATCGCTGCTCTGATGAGTTCGTGAGTTGCATCCCTCTCCCACTGCCGAGGCCGCATAACACTTGTCAAGTGGCCTCGTTTCACAGGTAGTATGTGGAGATTTGTAGCTCGCAGATTGATCAGCGCAGCAACTCCTTCTTCCCATCTACCTCCAGACTCTGGAACTCTCTTCCTCCTTGTCTTTCCAAATTCTTATAACTTATCTTCCTTCAAACAATGGATCTATCATCATCTCAGGATCTAATCCTCCATATCTCTAGGTCCTCAGTACTATAAATTTTTTTTCCAGTCTGTCCTTTTCCTCTGTGTATCATTACCTCATCTCTGTCTTGTCAATAACATTTTTATTTTCCTTCGTCTTACTGTTTTGTCGTGTCCAGGCCTATTCTGATGAGGGCAGTTTTATGTTTTGCCTGTCCCAGTGTCACTCATAAAAAAAAACAAAAAAAACAGAACAGCATTGTGCTTTACACTGTATTAGATGCACTTATACACATTCACATGTATTCTTATCATAAAGAACCTCAAACCAACAAACTCTTGTGGTTCCGATGGGATACAACTTCGCTTCCTAATTGACTCATTGCCAGTTACAGTATTTTTCATTTTAGTCATTGTTAATACATCCATTGTTACAGGCTTAATACATCCATTGTTACAGGCATTTATCCTAACCTCTGGAAGCATCCCTATATCATCCCCGTTTTTAAGAGTGGAGATACTAATAATGTTGAAAATTATAGGCCAATCTCTCTTCTCAGCATTCTGTCTAAAATACTTGAGAAGGTAGTTGCCACCCAGTTAATAAATTTCCTTGAATCAAATTGTCTATTATGTGAAGAACAACACGGTTTTCGGCCTAAACTTTCGACCGAGACGGCCCTACTTAAAATTACTGATAAAATTTATAGTAATATTGAAAATAAGAAAATATCACTTTTATTATTGTTAGATTTGTCTAAAGCATTTGACAGTGTACACCATCAAATTCTAATGAGAAAACTTTCCAAAGTTCATGTTGACTCATTTTGGTTCGAAAATTATCTGAAAGATCGAATTCAATCAGTTCGAATGGGCTCGACTCTCTCTTCCTCTCTAGATATCAGTTTTGGAGTTCCTCAGGGTTCAATTTTGGGTCCTCTGCTTTTCCTAATATATGTTAATGATTTACCTCAATTTATAAGAGATTGCCTACTTGTTATGTATGCTGATGACACCCAGATTATGCTTACTGGTGACATTGATAGAATTCCTGAAATCTTAAAAAGGGCTGAAGATATATTAAACTGTGCCAAAAGTTATTTTAACAGTAATGGTCTTTTACTGAACGAAAATAAAACTAAATTTGTTATTTTTGGATCAAATCAATACCTGTCCCGCATTCCTGAGAACATCAGTATAAATTTCAACAATGTTTCACTCTTCCCATCTAATAAGGTTAAAAATCTAGGAGTTATTATGGACAGTACCATGACATTTAATTTTCATATCGATGAACTACATAAAAAAGTGAACGGGACCCTTATTTACTTGAACAGAGTCTATGAAAGATTCGAGCCTGATTGTAGGGTAATTGTAGTACAAACATTAATTTTAAGTATTCTCAACTACTGTCTGAGTGTTTGGGGTTCCACGACTAAGACCCAGATGTTACGAGTGAAAAGGCTCCAGAATTTTGCTGCAAGAGTTGCCATAGGGGGGGTGCATAAATATGATCACGTGACTCCCCTCTTTGAGAGATTGGGTTGGCTAAGGATGGACAGGAAGTTCATATATAATATCTGTCTTTTAGTTTTTAAAATAAATCATGGAATATTACCGGAATGGCTCTTCTCATTGCCAACAGTTAATCAAGTGCGTATCAATAACGTCAACACCAGATATCGGAATTCTTTTTACGTGCCCAGAACTTCCACTGATATTGGGGCAAGAGCCTTAAATGTAATGGGCCCGAGACTTTGGAACTCTTTACCCGCAAACTTAAGAAGCTGCCAAACATTACCCTCACTTAAATCTCATCTTTTAAATCACCTACTTAATAAGTGATTTTAGTCTCATTATTATCCTCCCATTGGGTAGACGAAGTGTATGTATGCCTATTTTAATGTGTAAATATTTTGATTTTGTGCTTTGCAAATTTCATTTGTTTTATTTTGACATTTTACATTGTAATCTGTAATTAGATTAAGTATCATGTAATAGCCATTTTTGATGGAATAAAATTTTTGACTTTGACTTTGACTTATGTATTTATGTATGATTGTAATTATTATTATCATCCAATATATACTAAACAGACTATGTTTGTTGAACTTATGCTATTCATGGTGAAATGACTGTTGGCTGGTAAGAAGTGATATGAGTTTTCTCTCTCTCTCTATTATATCATACGTATTATTATTATCATTATTATTATTGTTGTTATAGCAATAATACTGTAATGATTAGTAATGGCATAATAAATATAGTACTGTATTGTGCTGTACACTATTAGATACACACATGCATATATATCTTATGTATGTACTATATCATAAATATTATTCTTCTTCTTCTCTCGCTTTTCCCATATCTATATGGGTTCGCGGTTTCTTACTAGCCTTTTCCACTCTCTCTTGTCCAATGCTTCCTCTCCACTGAGGTCCTTCTCTCTCAAGTCGTCCCGTATACAGTCATCCCATAGTCTTTGTGGTCTTCCTCTTCCTCTCACTCCCTCCACCTCTAGCTCCATCATCCTTCTACCAATCCAATCTTCATCTCTCCTCATACAATATCCATACCACTGAAGCCTTCTTTCTTGCGTCTTCTTTCCCACTTGTGTCACCTTGGCTGTCCCTCTAATTCTCTCGTTCCTGATCCTATCCCTCCTCGTCACACCCAACATCCATCTCACCATTCTCATCTCTGCCACTTCCATCTTTCTTTCTTGTGTTTTCTTAACAGGCCACGTCTCCGAGCCATATATCATCGCTGGCCTTACCACTGCACGATATATCATGCCTTTCACTCTTGCACTAACCTTTCTACCACATATCAGTCCAGAGCATATCCTCCAAATTTTTCATCCTGCTTTATTAACATAAATATTATTATTATTATCATCGTTACTTACCAACGAATACTTAATAGACTGTTTGCTACACTGTAAGCCATTTATTTTGAAACGACAGTTGGTTGGTAAAAAGCAGTATGAATTTTTTCTCTCTATCTCTCTCATATATAATAAGTATTGTTATTGTAATTGTTGTTATTATTAATATTATTATTATTACTGCTGTTGTTGTGAGACAACGAACTGATCCCAATGCAAAGAACTTTTCATTACCACACACACTCTCTCTTTCTCTATATGTATTATTACTATTATTAGTGTTGTTGTTATTAAGAGATGGCAGCATAGATAACTTTTATTCTCCCTCTCTCGCATGCACATACACACATCGTTCGTATCTCCGGATGTTGGTAAGTAGAGGAACGTCTGTACTTATTCTCTACATACAACTGTAACTGGCTGATAAAAGAAAGATGAGACAAGTGCTTGTATGTGCTGAATGTGATATTACATGAAGATTTTACTGTTGTAGCTCAGTAGGTTAGTGTGGCATGAATTCTTAACCTGCAATGCGAGTTCAATTCCCTTGATGTTCAAAAATGCTTTTTGTGGACAGAGGTATTATTTATATACCCAGTGTAAACAGTATTCACTGATATATTCTATATTTCTTTAAAATTATTACAATAGCTCTAATTATTGCATTTTCACATTAATTTACTGTGTAGAACATACAGTTTATTCATATCACACGAAAGTAGCCACATCCATTAAAAAATTTTCGAATACTGTATATGATATTTTTATATATGAGGTGTAGTATTGTGGTATGTTCTACATTGCTTTAAAATTTATCATTATATTTTACATTTACTTTACTATGCAACAGGTATCGTTTATATGTAATACACAAAAAATCCACACTTGTGGAATAATTTTATTTTGACATATATAGTTTTCAGAGTGGTGCAGTAAATTTCTCACTGCTATGATTTACATTTCTTTAAAGATTATGACAGTATTGTAGTACCCCTGTTTTGATATTTATTTTACTGAATAGCATGTACACTTTACTCATAATACTATACAAGATTTAAAGTAAACAGGAGAGTAGGAATAGGTCATTTGCAAAGTATTGGCACTTTTACATAAGGGTCTTGATTTTACACAAATTTTTACTAAAGGGCCTAGTCCACTGAGGAAAGATGCCTCTGCTTGTGTTTGTTTAACATGTACTTGATTTTGCACTCTAAAAAGCACACAAAACTTCACAAACCAATCTTCTCATTCTAATGGCAAGGAAACCAAGACCAGTGGAGCAGACAGATCTGCTGCAGCCTTCATCATTCGCCTTCTCAGCCAGTGAGTTAGGAGTCACTTTGTAAGCCTGGTTTGCCAATGAGGACATTAGGTTTGGATAATTCTCAGTCTGGCCATTTATTCTTGACCTTGCCACCATCAGTGATCCTGCCAAAGGTTAATGCTTTTGATGGCTTTCCTCTCAAGGGTCCTGGATTTGCACAAGTCTCCACATCACATTAAAGTGGCAATCCATATTTGATCATATAAAAAGGTGAGAATATATTTTACAACATATATAAAATACCCACTATTACAAGGTGTAATCCAAGTGGCTCATTCGCATGCCTGAGTAACAGAGCATAAGAAAGGCTGGCTTGGTAACAGTGATGGGAGGGGCAACGAAAGTCTTCTGAACTCTCTATGAGCTGGGGCCTAGACCCTACATATTCATGGAACTTGTAAAATGGATTACCAAGTTAAACGTGGGGCTGGAACTAGCTGGTCTATTTTTTTATGAGGGCATCTTGAATCCTGAGTGGCTGTACCACCACCAGTGAGAGAGACACTCTTAATGGGATGCATGGTGACAACGAAAATGTAGTTATCCAACTGTATATGTCACTGGAATTATGATCATAGTAAGAATAATAAATACAATTTGAATAATAGAATATAAGAATTATATCTCTCCGGCTCTCTATCTATTTCCACCTCTGGTAACTATACCTCTGAAAAGAATAGGGGATCTTATTCACTAATAAGCCTTTGTGCATCGACACATATGACTTTCATTGCATGCAATGTCTATACATCTTTATATTACCATTACAAAAGATTTTTAGGAACTTAAGAACCTCAAATATCATGGTGGGAAATGCATATGAATTATCATGACATATACTTGTTTGCTAATAATTCATATTCACTAACCATTGTAAAGCAATTCCAAGGCCTTCAGCATGGCCGTCAGTTCTGAATCCTTTTTCTTGAACCCATAACCAATAAATGATTGTGAACGTGGCCAGTTAATAGTAAAATCACTCTGGAACACAAGTTGATTGTTGATTCTACCTACAGCTGTTGTGGTATTCTTACACCTGTGAAAAGTTTCACATAAAAATCAAAACCTCATACAAGACAGAACATTCAAATACTTTCAAATGTACTGATGTGAATACTATGACCCTACTAATATTTGTCTCCACTGAGTGAATGAACTGATGACAATCACTCTTGCACGCAGTAAATTAAGGTGTGTATCTACTAATATAATATACTGTTTGCATACAGGGAACAATAAATAGTGATAAATGCGATAAACAGTAGCAATAAAATTCCTTAATGGGATATACAGTGCGTATTTGATTCTGCTCACTCTTTACAGCATAAGTTGCAAAACTGTAAGAATATGAGTAAAATTAAAGGTGTGAGAATGAATTCGCTATTTCTTTTTATGGAGGGGGCTGTGATCATAATGCTGATTGGTATGGCAAATAGCATCAAGTATGAAAATTAATATCTAAAGCATGCATATGAAAAGAAATTAAATGGGATATGAAAGTTTCTTGTAAAAACAACTTAAAAGGCGAAAGAAATTTTAGTCACTCTCATAAATGAACAATGAAAATATTAGTTTTCACTGTTTAATGATATATGACATGTATAACAACACTACTACCTGATTTCAATTTGATTATCAATTTTCCAATAATACAGTATATATGACTGTATAAGAGAGTATACAAACTAGCTCACTGATATATATTGATAAAAATCTACTAAAATAAGTGCAGTGAGAAGTGTTATTTGGAGCACATCTATGCTTATGTAAACTACAATTAAAAGGGGCCACTAAGATTTTTCATTTAAATGATGACCCATGCTAGGGCCAAGAGATTATTAGGTTAGTCTTTTGTCTCTGATAACTGTTCACTGTATTATAATACATTCTACCCATATACCATTGACATCCCTTTCATGGAAATTCATTGACTATACATACACTACCAAAGTTAATAAGTATGCCACAGACAGAAGAAAAATTTCTTACTTCACTGATGAATCAAAATTTGAGTTCAAATTGTAATACATAGTCTTAATAGTCCATCTAACATTTGGGAACAGTTGAAGTATTTCACTCTTCTGTCCTGCAAAAAACAAAGGATAAACAAATATATATTAAAAAATAAAATAAACTTACAATGCCTAAGTTATATACAAATATCTACAATAATAAACAATGTATGGCATCTGCTCATAAGAGATGACCCAAGAATTTCAAACTTATTATTTTCTGTATTAATCCATGCAGCTCATCAACACATATCCTTCTCCATGTTTACTTTTTTAACTTTTAGTAATGCCAGGAACAAAATAACAGAGCTTGCTGCCTTAGTAACAATGAAGGAAGTCTTTACGAGCTGAAGCCTGAAACTCCATCAACCACAGAGCTTATAAAATAGATCACCAATGCGAGCATATAGCTGGAAATATGAGTTAAGTCTTATTTTTGACAGCAGAATTAGTTATGCCTCCACCAAAGGAAGACTCTTGACAGGGTTCATGGAAACTTGGAAAAATACATTCTACCCTCCTCAAAGCACCTTTATTCTCACTCACAGCTACCAAACATAAGATTATTCACACATTACATATAAATGGGGTAATCATTGTTTGTTGCTATTTGGGATCATGAAAATGCGACTCATAATTAAATGATGAACAATGAAGATATTTTTCCAATCAGAATTAACATAATTAGGGTCTAATAGGGACAAATCATCCTACGTCTGTCTTATTAAATGAGAAATTATACATAAACATATGAAAATATACAGTAGAAATAGCAATAAAGGAAAATAAAAAATTAAATGAAATACATGTAATAATACTGTAAACTTAAAGGAAAAAAGTACTGTAGTTACTGTACATATGATAACTGCGATGCTTAGGAGTACATAGCAGATGGCAGTTGGGAGGAGGAGGATGGAGGAAAGGAGGAAGTCAATGGGGCAAAGGACCCTTAAATATAAATTACAAATGGCAATAAAGAAAAAGAAAATGAAAATGAAATTAAATAATAGCACAGTGTACTGCATAATTAAAGTAATAAACGTACTACAGTATACAAAAGCAATGTTTCGGTGTATATAGGCAGCAGATGATGGTTGATGGGAGGAGAATTATATCCATCTTCTTCTCAAGTATTAATACAGCATGTTTACAAATACTACAACCTCTATCTGCCATATCTATTTCAAAATACACTGTAAATATGGCAAAACAGCACACAATTTGCAGAGAAAAACGAAAGGCAAGCAGATATCAGCAGCAAAAGGAGAACAATGAATATGAGTGAACAAATCAGTGACAGTATGATGCCATATGCCATTAGAACCATCTATTGGCGAAAAAACAAAACAGTGGGGAAAATTTTTCATCGTTGTCCTCAATATCTTGACGATGAAAGAGAAAAATGATAAATACAGTATCAGTGTGGTGAAAAACGGTGACCTCCTATATTAAGGATCAACTTACTTTGGACGAAATGTTTATCAGATACGACTAGCTGTTGGAGTTGCTTTTGTGGTTGTCGAGGCTGTGCTTTTGCAAAACATCCTATAAAACAGACAATTTATTATATAAGTTTCCTAATTATCCATCAAAGTTACTTTAACAACAAGATATTTTACAAAATGTTAGAAAATAAAACAACTACAGAATTTATAAATCAGAATAAGAATCCTTAGTATGAAAGGTAAACAGTGCTTACGTTTTCCAATGTCTATTCGACATGGTGTGTTGATTGCACAAGGCACAAAAGTCAGTCTTCTTAGAAAAAACATATTTCTAAAATTTAAGGCTGTCCAAGATCCTGAAGCTATGATACTGAAGTACGGCCGTATATATTCAGCCTCTTTTATTTTCTCTATCAACGGCTGTAAAAGGATAATTGACAAAATTAAGCATCAATTATGGCACTGCACTAATTACCCTATTCTAATGGTTAGCATAACTTCACCGTACCATACATGCAAAAAAATTATATTTTGACACTAATACATCCATAGCCAAGACCCATGATTACTATCTATACTATTATTTGCTGTTTGTGTGTCAATAGTAACTCCCATTATGGTGGACGCAGACAGGTTAGAGCTGGGAAATTAAAGTTGGATGCCCTTCTTAATGCTCGGCGCTGGGCCTGATCATAGATCAGTCACCTTTTGAATTGAATATTCTAATCACTACACTATCGCAGTTCCCAACAGCAACTAAACCATAAGGCAAAAATCTGAATGAATCAGCTTGTGGAAGTGAATAAAAATCTTTTAGAGTAGGATATTATTATTATCATCCTTAAAGCTATATTCCAATCAACCAAATCTTATTCTGCAGTATAAGCATAACTAACTGAAAATACTTAAAAAGAATAAAACATAAGAACACTATGAATGTCTAAAAAAAGTTACATTTGCACTCATGTACAACAAGCTAAACTGGAACTATTAAGAAGATAGCTACTGTGATAGGGAAGATGAAGATATATGCTAACTTGTCATAAGCGCAAGCTTATTGGGTACTTCTACTTTAGTAATGAGTGTGATAAAAGAAGTCTTTATGTACATACTTATAATGAATATAAGTGAGGTAAAGAAAAATACAAAGCACGGAGTCTCCTACTAATGATAGGGTTTGATTTCAATTGATCTGCTGTAAGTTGAATCATCAAACAAATAAGAAAATGGTATGTAGGGCCCACAGCGCAGTGAAGATGAACACACTATCATCTTTAAGTCATACTGCTTGAGCTTTTTTCATAAGATTCAAAGCACACTGCTAAGGTAACTAATTTATAACTTAGTTTTGTTATTTTTTATTTTTGCAATTAATATCAAAATTTATTCAAAATATTCATAATGTACTGTATAAGTATTATCTTTATTATTATTATTATTTTGGACAATATCATTATTTAGTATCTCCCATAATATGTAGTAGGTTAGCACACAGCAACAGCTGCTCGTTGCGATACTACAGCAGAAGGGTCTTTTGGACTTAACTAGTACTGTCAAGTACAGTCCGATGCTAAGTCATCCTTCGGTTACAGTTCTTTTTCATGCCTACATCAACTCTGAAAATTCTCGTTACACATCTCTTATTAGCCCTTCACATCTGACAAGTCACAACACTCCCCATCTGTTTCTCTTTACTTTGTGTTTTCTTCATGTCCAGGCCAGATGAGGGCAGATTTTTTTTTTTTTTTTTTTTGGCCCATCCAGGTGTCACAGTCATAAAAAAAAAATTATATTAGCTGTGTGTCCATTGCTCATACATGGCTATGTCTCTCTTTCTCTTAAACACATGCACACACACAAACGCCCACATCTTACGTATTATTATAGATATAAGATTTTGTACTGAATTATTATTATTGTTTTTATCATTATTAACACAATTAGCATTATTTCATACTTTTATTGCATATATCTAATATTAGTGTGGTCGCCGTGGCAGTGCGGTACAATCTGCGACTTCAAAGTGTCAGGCCGAGGGTTCATCGCCCACCACGGTCTGAGGTTAACAAGGGCATGCACTCAGGGTAATGACCAAGTTTGTTCATCATAGGTAAAGCACATGGCTGGTTCTGCTAAAATCCCCCAATGATGTAAAAAAAAGGTTTTAGCACCCCTTACAATAAAAGTGTGATGCAAAGGGATCCATAACTCTATTGATGAAAAGAATTTCAAGAAGCATGTTTGTCAACAATAGGCAATGGTCTGGAAAACCAAACGACAGTGAAGTATGCGTAGCATCCATAGAACTTCCATGAGAAGCAGTCCAAGGAAATCAATAAAACGGACATCTTTAGAGCTGAGTTTTCTACAGTCATTCGTGCACAAACAACAGTATCCAATAAAAAATTCTAACATGGATTAAAGTTTTTCTAAGTAACAGAATGCATTGTGTGGCAGTAAATAGTACAAGCTCAAGATGGCAAGATACAGGTAGCGGGAAACCTCAAGGATCATTAATAGGCCCTATTCTGTTTGTGATATATGTATACGATTTATCGGTTTCATTATGATGCAAATGTAAGAATTTTGCTGATGATACTAAAATATACAGATATGTACAAGCTTCAGAAGGAGCCATTTTAAAGCAAGACCTGAATAAACTGGCAGAATGGTCAAAGAAGAGGATGCTGTTCTTCAGTGTTGGGAAATGTAACGTTATGCATTTTGGAGATGGAAGCTTAAAATTACAATACACTACAGCTGGAAAATATCTGGCAGTCACAGAGCAAATAAAAAATCTGGGAGTCTATATACTTTCAAATCTAAATCTTGCAGAGTATATATAGGCAATAGCAAAAAAAAAGGCAAATCAAATGCTAGGAATAATAAAAAATTCATCTACATATTCAAATGCAAAGAGGCTTAAGGTATGTGCTACCCAATCTTGACTATGTAATACAACCTTGGTCACCTTATCTCCTAAAGGACATAAAAGCTTCTATATCCTTTACGTGTTAAGGTGACCAAGCTTGTATTGCATATTCAAGTATTTCAGTGGCCACTAATATACTACCTAATTTATTGAATCTGCCTTATGCAGAAAGATGCAAAAGATTGGGAATTACAACATTAGAGGAAAGAGGGCTTCGAGGAGACAAGATAAAGTTTTTAAAATAATGAAAGGGTTAGAACATATAATTGCTGATACACTATTTTAGAGAACCATGATGCAAAGGGGTCATAACTGTATGATTTGTAAGACACATACTCTAAGAATATAAGAAAATACTTTTTTCTCAATGAGTAGTTCATAATTGAATAAGACATTATAAATGCCATAACAGTAAATAACTTTAAAATTTAATAAGATAAGTACTGTACAGGTTTAATGAATATATTTAAAATTTAATTGAGTGAAGGCGACCAATGAGTGCGAGATTAGTGTATACTAGATCTAGCAAAGCTCAACTACTAAGTTCAGCTGGTAAATTCTACTTAGTAAATGTCACATGATTAGATACAAAATTAAAATCCATGAAAATGTTGTTCAAAAGAGGACAGTCGTTCACAACTCACTTTGTCATCGATTCACTTAAATAATTGTTAAAAAAGCATAATGATCATAATTTTCAAAGGGGAAATATTTCTCAAATTAGAGGCAAAATCGACACTGTTTAGCAATGAACTGATAAACGACTAAAAAAATTAATTTCAGTCATCAAGTCGTTTTTAAACTGGAGGTGAATGAATGTAAGAAAACATCTCCCACTGGCAAAACTACCTCATTTAATAATACCATTAAAATTGGGCGAAAAAATTATGAAATTTAAGTATTTAACTATATAACAAATCCTAAAATAGGTACACCTACAGTTTAGCGGGGCATACCAATGTTCAAAACCTACCAATAGATGGCGATACGCTCTGACTAGAGAACTGGCGGATGAATACACAACAAAAATGGTGACAATAGGCATACGAAACAATTTTTTACTATCCTAACTAAAAATACTTACCTAACCTCTTAGCCAGGGGGGCTTCGCCCCCCTGGAACCCGCCATTTTACTATCCTAACTAAAAATACTTACCTAACTTTCAGTCGAACTACTTACCTAAGTGGAGGGATGAGTTCGTTGAGCGGCATGTCCCGCTAAACTGTAAACTTCCCCCTAAAATAAATATCAGACTCTACAACAGACAAATAAAAACTGGCAGTCATCAGAGAATGAACTTTGGAAATTGTTTACTTTCGCACATCCAACAACTTCAATGCGCAATGACAATACAAAATATTGAAAGATTATCAAACAATAATTTGCTATAAACTCATTTCTTTAATAGGGGCGACCTAACCTACTCTATCCAAACCTAACCTAATGTAATATTTTTTTTCCTAACTGGAGGGTGTGTAAAGCTCCAACAGAGATATTATATTCAAAGATTATTAACGTATGAAATTCCTTAAATTATGACTTTCTTGGAATCGTAACAGTATCAATTATTAAAGTCCCAAATCCGAAAAAAATATATATAATTGAAGGGGTCTTATAGAATGAGAGATCGGTCTAAACCCGAGTAGACTACCCGTACTATTATAACAAATTTTATGAGATATATACGAACTGGAGGTATGCAAATGCATATTTAAAAAATGCTACACTGGTACACGATGAATGAAATTCAGTCTTACAAAAATAATAATCCTCAAGAAAAAATTCTTGAATGTTCTTTCAGTTCGGCCATGCCGGTCGCGTAAAGTCGCATGATGTAACCATGAATTTGCCTTCTGCTAAATTTATATCCGGATTATGAATTGTAGACATCTCGTTTACTTATAATACAAGTATGTAACACATGTCTTTTTTAGTAATAGTAAATTTTACTTCTTTCATTATGTCTATATTTACTAAAATCTATATTTACTTATTAGTCTTAGAATTTATATAAATGGAATTAAGGTATATTTGTACACACTAAATCATAATCAGAAAATACAACATACCTGTTTTCTTCTTCTTTATAATTTCACTCAGAAAGTACACATAGCGGCCTTATTTATTATTATCATTATTATTTTATTATCATTTTTATTGTTATTATTATCATTACTATTGTTGTTGTTGTAATTATTATTATCATTTTTACCCTCCGAGGAATGAGGGCTAGAATACTTTTTCTGTGTTCCCCTGCGTGTCGTAAGAATCGACTAAATGGGGCGGAGCGAGGGAACTGGGAATCCCCTCATATGAATAATCTCTTCCAAAAGAGTTAAGAGTATTTTTTACTGGCTCAGCCACTCCCCTTATAAGGGGAAAATGGCTCACGTATATAGATAGGTAGATTATTATTATTTTTTTATTATTATTATTATTATTATTATTATTATTATTATTATTATTATTATTATTATTATTATTATTATTATTATTATTACTATTATTACTATTATTATTACTATCATTATTATCATTATTATTATTATCATTATCATTATTATTATTATTATTATTATTATTATTATTATTATTATTATTATTATTATTATTATAAGGAATTGCAGAACGATCACCAGCCAGTACATCAAATTGCTATTCCAATTGTCTTCTACACTATCTTGCAACGTTTTAAACTTTCACTGAGTTCATATTCATGCCTACAATTACAAAAAACAGAACAAAACGGCAAAACTCAATATATGTACAAAGAACAAATAACAATTAATAAAAACAAAATTACATGTATATAAATACGCATAAGAGAATCAAATTAAAAATACAAAAAATGTTTAAAAATTAATGCAATGGACCACATTAGAGTATTTTTAAAGGATAGCTTGAGCAATCTAAATTTAATTCGGGGTTCTCCCTTTTAATTAAAAGTGATTCTGCAATTCTAATTTCAGACTCATCTTTTCCTTTGTAAGCTATTTTAAAATAATTTATTGAGAAATCACACTTACATTTTTTATGGCAGTGTTCCCTAATGCTTGATGCCAGAGGTCTTGTCAGGTGTCTGTTAGTTCTGAAACTCAGCCTCTTATGTTCATGGTATCTAATTGTTAATGACTTCTTAGTCGAGCCATAATAGGCCAATTGACAAATTGAACACTTAAAAATCGCAAATTTATTTAATAGATATTATCCACAAATTACCCCTAATTTAGTATTTTATAATAACTTTAAACTTAAAACATTTTTAAATCATAAAGAACAACTACCTCAACCCTTCTGTTCATTGATTGTATATGTTTTTAAGTGTCCAATTTGTCAATTAGTCTATTATGACTCGACTAAGAGGTCATTAACAGTAAGATACCATGAACATAAGGGGTTGAGTTTCAGAACTAACAGACACCTGACAATACCTCTGGCATCAAGCATTAGGGTACACTGCCATAAAAAAATGTGTGATTTCTCAAAAAGTGATTTTAAAATAGCTTATAAAGGAAAAGATGAGACCGAAATTAGAATTGCAGATTCACTTTTGATTAAAAGGGAGAACCACGAATTAAATTTAGATTGCTCAAGCTATCCTTTAAAAATACTCTAATGTGGTCCATTGCATTAACTTTAAAGTTTTTATTTTATTTTTAATTTGATTCTTATATGCGTATGTATATGGATATGTATATACATGTTTTTATTAATTATTATTTGTTCTTTGTATATATATTGAGTTTTGCTGTTTTGTTTTGTTTTTTGTAAGTGTAGGCATGAATATGAACTCAGTGAAAGTTTGAAACGTTGCAAGATAGTGTAGAAGACAATTGGAATAAAAATTTGAAAATGTACTGGCTGGTGATCGTTCTACAATTCCTTATAAAAATACGTTTTCCCGAAACTAAAACTGTCTCAAATATAATAATAATAATAATAATAATAATAATAATAATAATAATAATAATAATAATAATAATAATTACTATTATTATTATTATTATTATTATTATTATTGCTTATGATTCGTTTTATGCAGCCCTTCAATTTTTGGAGTTACCTATTTCTGCTGATAGGCTTAGAATTAGTCTGATAATTACTATTGTCGGAAATCACAACTTTTGTGTTAGGGCTGATATTGGTAATTCCATCCATATACCAAAGCCATATTCCCTCTATTGTTGGGAGCAAACACAGAGGAGGGGATTCCCAGTCCCCCCGCTCCACCCCATTTAGTCGACTATTACGACACGCAGGGGAACACGGAAGAAGCATGCTTACCTACCTCCCTCTGGGGGATGACATTGGTAATTACCTAATTGTGCTTACGGGAGAGATCAAAAGCTCGTAACTTCCCGTCTCATGGTCGTTTCCATTTTGTACTTTGAGATATTAATATACTTGTCCTTAAAACTATGGACGAGTTAACATTAACTACCTCCTCGCTTAGAAAAATTTCAATTATCAACTACTCTTACGGTAAAAAGGTATTTCCTACATCCTGCAAAGAACTTTTCTTATGAAGCTTCAAACTATGACCTCTAATTCAAGTGCCAGCCATATCTAAATATCGATCCCTATCCACCCTGTCATATCCATGAAGGAATTAAAAACCGTTACCATATCCTCCCCTCATTGTTCTACCTTCCAGTGATGATAAATCTAATGCCCTCAGTCTCTCATCATAACCGAGATTGCGTATTTCTGGAACCAGTTTCGTGGCATGTCTGAAATTTTTCCAGCTTAACTTCGTGCTTTTTCAAGTGCGGATTTTAAGAGGGCTGTATATGCAAGCTTTGGTCTCACGTAGGTTACATATATATTTCTGAACATTTCCTTGTCAATGTGCCTGAAGGCTACTCTTACATTTGCTGAGAAAGCATATGCTGCCCTTACTATGCCATTTATAAGCATTTCTAGAGACATATTGGCAAGTATGTTCACTCCTAGATCTCTTTCATTCTCTGTCTCTTGAAGTTCTACTCCTGCCACCAAATAATCAAGATTGGGCCTTTTTGCACTTGTACCCAGTCTCATTTTGAAGTATTGAATTTCATTAGCCACTTTTCTGACCACTCATGCGGACTATTTAGATTTTCCTGAAGTGTTCTACCATTATTCTCGTTTCTTTCTTTTTCACAATCTTTGCATCATCTGCAACATATTCATGAATGAATTTACAGACTCTGGTAGGTCATTTACATATACAAGGAACAAAAGTGGCCCTAAAACTGAACCTTGTGGAACCCCAATAATAACTCTTCTCCATTTTGACACTGTCTTACTCTAACTTCTGTTCCCTTCCTTCTAAGTATATTTTTATCCATTCCAAGACATTTCCATCTCTTCTTGCCATTGCTTGCAGCTTCTTAATAAGTCTCCCGTGTGGACAGTGTCAAATGCTCTCTGGACGTCTAGGCATATGCAATCTGCCCAGCCCTCTCTTTCCTGTAAGATTTGGCATACCTCATCATAAAATGCTAATAATTTTGTTACTGTTCATCTAACTTCTCTGAAGCCATGTTGTCTCACTGACAAAATGTTGAAGGATTTCAAGTGAAGAGATATTTTTCCTTAGTAGCTTCTCCATAACTTTGCAAACTATGCTGTTCAAGGAAACAGGTCTATAGTCTAGAGACATATCCCTCCTTCCCTTTTTGAAGATAGGTATCACGTTCGCTTCTTTCAAACATCTTGGAATCTCTCCTGACTCCAGCGACTTTTTAAATATGATACTTAGTGCCGCTGATATTGATTTAATGCAATTCTTAAGTGTAAAAGGGGATACGTCATCAGGACCTGTAGCTTTATGGGCATCTAACTCCATCAGTGCTTTGCATACCTCTTCTTTTACTTAGGTAATCATTTCTTGTTCTTTTATAAGTCTGCCATGCATTTGTTTTTTCTCCCCCTATACCTTTTCCAGCATTTGTCTCTATACTCCTTAGCTCGCTTACACTCATTATTAAATCATTTCTCTCTGGCATGAATTACTCCTATTTTGGTGATAGGTATTCAGCAATCTACTATCTTCCCATATTCCTCACAAAAGATGTTGCACATTTCTTGTACAAATTTTTTGGTAAATAAGGTCCTGCAATCAATAACTGCAAAAAGTTAATTAATTTTGATGTGATCATCTTTTGGATAGTTCCTCCTCATGTCCTCTACTCTCAAGCAGAACATCTTCGATGATATATTCCATCAACATCACACATTGGTCACTCTTTCCAATTGGTGGTTCATACTCAATTTTTTCAATATCCAACACATTATCTGCGAGTACTAGATCAAGTAGCGTTGGCTCATCCCCACCCCTGGCCCTCGTTGGTTCCAGTACATATTGTAGTAGGAAATTCCCTTGTACACAATCTAGGAATCTTGCCCCAAATGTGTGGGTCAAGATTTATACAATATCTCTCTATGATTAAAATTCCCATAATCAAAATCCTACATTTTCTCTCCCAGGCAATGTTAACAACTGAGTTTATGACTACAATAGTACCTATATGACTTTCCTCATAAATTTCTAGCCTATGTAGGTTCCTTGGTGGGTTATATACAAAAGTTCCTATAATGCTCTCTGACCCAGCTTTTATGAGATCAACAAGAAATTCCTTGAACTCACTTTCTATGGCAAAGTTTATTTCTTCAACCTGAACCTTTCAATTATGAGCAGAACTATCCCTCCACTAGTGCTCTCAGATCCTTCAACCCTTTATATTCAGAAGTCATTAGGTAAAACTGTGATACTGTTTATATCCTTAATTAACTTAGTCTCTGTAACTGCTACTATATCTACCTTACTGTTGTGAATCCTATTTTTTAATTCTACTGCCTTACCAGCTATTACATCAGCATTTGTGTACAACAATCTTAATAAGGCCCCATCCCCTGATATTCTACCATTATTTTGTCTATCTCCCCTTTGTCTGGAAGAACTCTGAAACAAAATTTTTCTTCTGTTCTTAATTTCTTTCATTTAACCTTCTAGCTTCTTGCAACAAGTTTTTTATCCTTTCCATCTCTTTCTGTAGTCTGTATGGTCTAATGAACACAGTTTTGAATTTCTTAAGGTCTTTTAGGCCTTTTTTCCCTCATCAATATTTCTCTACATGTATCCCCTCTCTAAAAGGTTAATTTCGTTGGTCATTGCTTTCCCTCCCTAGATATCTAAATATCTATCCCAATCCACTCTGTCAAAACCATGAAGGAATTTAAAAACAGTCACCATATCCCCCCGTCATTCAACTGGCTTCGTGTGATGATAAGTCAATTTCCCTCAGCCTCTCATTATAACTGAGATTGCACATTTCTGGCACCAGCTTCGTGGCATGTCTTTGAACTTTTTCCAGATTAACTATGTACTTTTTGAAGAGTGGATTCCAAAAGGGGCTGCATATTCAAGACTTAGCTCACATAGGTTACATATATATTTATGAACATTTCCTTGTCCTCCGTGTCATAAAAGTAGACTAAATGGGACAGAATGGGGGGACTGGGAATGCCATCCTCTGTATTTTAATTCCCATTAGTAGCCAAGATATATATATATATATATATATATATATATATATATATATATATATATATAATATATATATATATATATATATATATATATATTATATATATATATATATATATATATATATATATAATATATATATATATATATATATATATATTATATTATATATATATATATATATATATATTATATATATATATATATATATATATATATATATATATATATATATATATATATATATATATATATATATATATATATATTATATATATATATATATATATATATATATATATATATATTAATAACACTGAACTGTTAACATACAGTCTAAAATGGAAGGAAAAGCCCATTAAATAAAACAACGAAAATATATATATATAAAGTACTTATTAATTTCGTGACCTAAGCTGGTCACCTTCTCAAAGTGACCAGCTTAGGTCACGAAATTAATAAGTACTTTATATATATATATATATATATATATATATATATATATATATATATATATATATATATATATATATATATATATATATATATATATATATATATATATATATATATATATATATATATATATATATATATATATATATATATATATATATAATATATATATATATATATATATATATATATATATATATATATATATATATATATATATATATATATATATATATATATATATATATATATATATATATATATATATATATATATATATATATATATATATATATATATATATATATATATATATATATATATATATATATATATATATATATATATATATATATATATATATATATATATATATATATATATATATATATATATATATATATATATATATATATATATATATATATATATATATTATATATATATATATATATATATATATATATATATATATATATATATATATATATATATATATATATATATATATATATATATATATATATATATATATATATATATATATATATATATATATATATATATATATATATATATATATATATATATATATATATATATATATATATATATATATATATATATATATATATATATATATATATATATATATATATTTTTTTTTTTTTTTTATTTTTTTTTAAGAGTGACACCGGAACAGGCAGAAACTGCCCTCATCAACAAAGGCCCGGGCACGAGAAAATACTAAGATGAAGGAAAAGAAAAAGGTTAAGGGCAAGGCAGAGATGAGGTAATGTCACACAAAGGAAAACGACAGACAGAAAAAAAAACAGTCAAAGAAAAGAGGACCCAGAGATATGGAGGACTAGGCTCTGAGATGACGATAGATCTACTTTTTGAAGGATGAAAGGTCATAAGAATTAGGAAAGACAGAAGGAGGAAGAGAGTTCCAGAGTCTGGAGGTAGATGGGAAGAAGCAGTCGCTGCACCGACCAATCCGTGAGCTACAAATCTCCACACAGTACCTGTGAGATATATATATATATATATATATATATATATATATATATATATATATATATATATA
>JAXCGZ010021887.1:0-26226 GCA_037179515.1 Halocaridina rubra | reverse complement strand
AAATGAAGAGACAGGCCCATTAACTGCCACAGACGATATTGCAAGAAAAATAAAAATCATCAGTAGTAAAAGTAATATTCTTCAGCGTGGTCATCTTGATAACTTAGTTCCTAAGATGCCCTTGAATGATGGAAAGTTGGTGCCCGAGTTACCGAGATTTTCTTTAGAATGTAGACCCGAAAACCAAGACGCCGACATAGAGACCACGGCCATTCCTTCCAATGAACCCTCATGTAAGAGTTCAAATATACATAGCAGTTGGCATAATTCTATAAATATTGATGGATTTACTTCAAATGCCAGTGATAGTAATGTTTCTGCTAAGCCTTATCAGGAATCAGCTTTAAAAAAGGATCTATCATTACAGGATGGACTAAAAGATACGAACTTTGCAAAGTGTACGCTATGCCATAAAAAATTCACTCGTGCTTTTAATCTTAAGAGACATATGCTCGTTCATACAGGGTTACGTTCATTTTGCTGTGGTTTGTGTGGGAAGAGATTCAAGGAAAAAGGACATCTTAAAACTCACAATTTTCTCGTACACACCAATGAGCGGCCTTACGAATGTCCAATCTGTGGCAAGCGAACAGCTCTCAGAAGTGATCATAGGCGTCACGTGCAATCTCACAAGGGAGAGAGACCGTTTACCTGTATGATATGCGGAAATTGCTTCTCTACCAAGCGTAATTTAGAGACTCACAAAATTATACATGTCATGAAGAAAAACAGAGCTATAGATGCCCATAAAAAGCATGTGATGTTAAATGCAACTAGTCAATTAAATGGTTCTGATGTAATAGAGGATTCTGCTATATTGCCTTATTCAGATATGCAGGAGTCAGTACAGATGAAATCAAATGCCAGTGTAAGTTGCCGCCATGTCTTACACATTGCTGATAACCCCAAAAAGGACTTTGGATCTGTAAATGGTTTAAATGAGGTATCCAAAAATTACCTAAGTATTCAGACATACACAGAAACTTCAGCAGACAGACTTTGCAAAGTGAATGAAGCCAGTGATACTCTAATGACAGATCCCTCAAAAGTTGTGCTTAAAGTGTTTTCTATTGAGACCCCAAAGCATATAGTGAAAATCCACAATGAGGCCGAAAAAACTATGCCAAGCACAAGAAACCAAATTCTTGATGTGCGAGATAAAACTTGTTTTAAAAGTGATATCCCTAAGGTACAGAAAAAAAAGTCTGAACCTGTGAAGGAGGTTCAAATTGGTAAGTTTACCGTTCAAGCTATACCTTATGAGTTAGCCCTTGAGAGGAAAAGAACAGCCTTTGCTGATGGTAGGGGTGTTGAATGTATTGTGTGTGGTCGATTATTCTCAACTAATCATAATTTAAAAGTACACATGAGAATTCACACAGGAGAGCGTCCTTACAAATGCTTAGCGTGTGATAGAACTTTTGCCCAAAAATGTAATTTGAAAATACATATGAATAGCCACAGACAGATTGTCAGTTGATATTGAAATAACGGTATTTGAAATATTAACCAGTGTGTTAGATGTGTTGTACTGAAGACAGAGCCGCCATAAACTGTAATTTTTATTTCCTTATACTTGTTCATAGTAAAGTAAATACTGTAAAGTATGAGTACACGAATATAAAAGTAAATAAGAATAATTTGACAGATTTTCATAGAATATTTTTTTTTAATTATGTATAACTATCCATACAATACTGTGTTCAGTCTGATAAAACATTGTTTAAGTGTTTATGATCGTTGAGAGAAACAATATTGCTTGTTAACGTTAAATTTTCCTTACTTGTTTTTTGTGACGGATAATTAAATTATATTTTATTCATTAATAAGTTTTATAACTTTAAGAGCAGCTACATTAGGAGTCGGATACTGAATTAGTTTTTGGAAATGTATTACAGGTACTGTATTGTATTTTTCTACCAAAGTTTTTAGTATTATACAGAAAAAAATATTTATTTAGTACAAAGGAGCAGAAATATTAAAAAAAAGAGTTAGTAAAGGATTCCATATAACTATTATTTACTCTGGTAACATTTCCTATCTTGCTCTAGACTATTTACAGTTATTGTGGTGTTCGTTACTACATTGCTCCTAAAGGTTTAAGGTCAAAGATCTTATGAAAAGCAGTGGTAAGGGACAGTGAAAGAATAAAGCCTGACTATATACCTCCCATATAGTGGGAAGCCAAAACCCCCGACCCCTTAATTATTTTCCCAGATTAATCAGTAACGATATGAACTCTACTACTCCTAGTCTTTCTGTCATCAGTGTCATGTTGACAATGAATTATTGACCATGTAGAGATGGTGTTTACTAAGTTGTAGTATAAGTTTATTAAATTTATGGTACCAGACTTTTGTCTTGAGAACTTATTGATATACTGTATGTTAAAGTACCTGTACGCAGTATATGTATTTTGAGTGTTACTGTAAAAAATATAAATAAAATTTTCCAGCTGACAGATCTCTGATAGTCCTGGATATATTTGTACCATATTCTTATGTACATTAAGAATATTTGAGCTTTACTTTGCGTATAATCATATTCTATCATATACACCAGGTGACAGAGAACCACAAGTCTGCAAACTACCTGAGCCTGGTCACCCTGTTTTACAATATTTTTGCTCCCAATATTATATATAAATCCATGGTATGCATCTAGACTCATTATGAACTTATACAGCATTTTAGCATATACTGTTTTACTAGTAGCCCAGTTATGTGCTCATTAACTCTAATTATGAAGTAATCCTTCTACATACTGTATTTGTTTCAATTATGTACCACATAACCAGAGTCCTTGACCTCGTTTTTCTGAAGTTGTTCATAAGTATTGACTTCCATTGCCTTTATGTTTTTGTATATTTCTATAACATCGACTATCAGTTTTTCAATCACATGGGAGAGTGGTTATCTTTGATCAGTCTAAAATCTTACTGTAGACCAAGAAATTTCGCTATTTATATGCTTGCTCTCCTGGGGACCGCCGTAGTGTAACTCATAGAGTGCTTGACTGAGGAGGTGATGGACACACATACGAGCCCACAGTGGGGCGTCAGTCCCTCTTGTTTCCATCCCCGAAAGGGAATAATAGTGACACAAAATATATTAAAAAAAAAGTAGCTAAAAATATTCTAAGTATCTGTATTGTTGTAAGGGGTCCACACTGTATTATATATTCCATATTGTGCTTAAGTTAATCTTAGATGCATTCCTTTGTTGTTTGTTTTTTATAAATTGATGACTCTTGAAGACAGTTGAAGTATTTATTCTTTGTATGCCTGCTGGAATTACAATTGATGGTTTCAGATTGCATAATATGATATTTTCACTTGATTAAGCTTGTCTTTATTGATAAAAGTTCTTTATCCAAAGTAAAGTTTGAAGATATATTAAAACAGCATAATTTTGGCTAGGAAAGGTACGTTCAGTTGTGCCTTTTCTAAAGTCGCTTCGACTCACATAACTTTTTACTTTTATGTCAATTTCTGTCAATAATAAAGCAACGGCAGTCAAATACTGTTTAACTATTGAACAATCAAAATGTCTTGGCGACGTTATGGGTTCCATCTCAAAAAGGAATACTCGATCTAAGTTGTGAGTCTTGGAACGAATTAACTATGTAAGCGAGGTATTATTGTAAGTTGTTTTTTTTTTTTTTTTTTTTTTTTTTTTTTTTTTTTAAAAGAGTTTGACACCGGGACAGGCAGAAACTGCCCTCATCAACAAAGGCCCGGGCACGAGAAAATACCAAGACGAAGGAAAAGAAAAAGGTTAAGGGCAAGGCAGAGATGAGGTAATACACAAAGGAAAACGACACAGAAAAAAACAGTCAAAGTAAAGAGGACCCAGGGATATGGAGGACTAGGCTCTGAGATGACGATAGATCTGCTTTTTGAAGGATGAAAGGTCATAAGAATTAGGAAAGACAGAAGGAGGAAGAGAGTTCCAGAGTCTGGAGGTAGATGGGAAGAAGCAGTCGCTGCACCGACCAATCCGCGAGCTACAAATCTCCACACAGTACCTGTGAGATGAGGCCGCTTGGCGAGTGTTACGCGGCCTCGGCAGTGGAGGAGGGATGCAACTCGCCAACTCATCAGAGCAGCGATGGAAGTAGTAGCGATAGAAAAGCAAAAGGGTAGATACCTTACGGCGAAGAGAGAGAGAATCCAGGTTAGAAGTAAGAGAAGGATCATTAATGAGTCTGACTGCCTTAGATTGAACCCTATCAAGAAGATAAGTAAAGGAAGAAGCACCCCAGATGTGTGAGCAGTATTCTAAGCAGGGGCGGATAAGACCTTTGTAAATTTTAAGTAACTGCAATGAGGAAAAGTAATAATGAAAACGAAACAAAACCCCCAATTTTTTGGATGAAGATTTAGAAATTTGGATTATGTGATTCCTCCAAGACAAGTTAGAGGCTATATGGATTCCTAATATATTGATAGAGTTAAGAGGGTAAATTTCATTAGTTTCGAAGACAATAGGGTTATCAGGAGGAGAAGAAGATAAAGAGATAGCCAGAAACTGTGTCTTGGAGGCATTGAATTTAACTAAATTTTGAGTGCCCCATTCAGATACTCTCTGCAAATCGGAGTTAAGAGTAGAAGAAAGAGTGATACGAGATTGATTACGAGTAACAGACGAAAGGTTGTGAAGAAAAGGCAGAGGAAAAGTGAAGGGTAGAATCATCGGCAAAGGCATGAAGAAGAGAGGAAGATGGGGATTGTAGAAGATCATTGATGAAGAGAAGGAAGAGAGTAGGTGAAAGAACAGAGCCCTGTGGAACACCACTGGAAACAGAGAAAGGGCTAGATGTCGCGCCATCAACAACTACAGATATAGAACGGTCAGTAAGGAAACTGGAAATCAGAGAACAGAAAGAAGGAGTAAAGCCATAGGCAGGGAGTTTGGCCAACAGAGCCTTGTGCCAGACTCTGTCAAAAGCCTTAGAGATATCAAGGGCGACGATTTAGGGTAAATTTAAAACTAAAAAATATATATAGAATATAGCTCTGTGTGATTCACATAATGGATATCACTGACTGCCTTCAGTATTGTCTTACATAATATTTGGTATGTTATACAACATTGAAGTAACATCAAAACCACAACAAAATCTCTCATTTTATTTACCAAGAATGAGTATTAAAACACACAGGGAAATACGCTTTGACTACACTAAGATATTTTAAAAACATACATATGTCTTACATTCAGCTTTGGCTTTCTTCTAGGAATTCATAGATCTATGGTTATTGTAATATCTTATACAATCTGTATTCTGATCACAAAACAAAGAACTGTTTCATCGGTGTCCATATCTGTTAACTTCCAGACCATTGGATATCGTCTCTGAAAAGGTGGAACAATAAGTAATACGTACCAATAATTTAGGCAGTAGAAGCTAAATGTTAGAAAATGTTATGCTACACTCATAGCAAATCCTCCTGTGTTTATATTCTCAGATTAGGTCCATAAAATGAATATTCAACCCAATGTATCCTGATATAGTCACATCCAAAGAAAAACCACTGCTATATTTTTTAACGTTTTTATAATGTGTCCCTATGAGTCTCCATTTGGTGGTGGACAAAGATAGATTGAAACTGGGTAATTTTTTTTTTTATGAGTGTAACACCGGAACAGGCAGAAACTGCCCTCATCAATAAAGATCCGGGCACGAGAAAATACCGAGACAAAGGAAAAGAAAAGGTTAAGGACAAGGCAGAGATGATGTATTGTCACGCAAAGGAAAACGACAGGGCTGGATGCCCTTCCTTTTACCCTGCCGTGGCCTCAGGCGTGGGACCATCACCTAAGTCGAGCATTCTACCAGTTATGCTATTGCTATATATAGTATTGAAATGTGAATATAGTATGACTAGATTATTTTACTCTTGAAAAACTCCTCGTTTTGAATGTCTATTTCTTTATAAGTCAAAACTACAATAAATTATACTTACTCTCATCCAGAAATTTTGAATATTCAGAGGATAAGTGAAGGTAGTCTCGGTACCCTCTCTAAGTGGGCATTCAATGAAATTATGACAAGTATTTTCATTCTCTCTGGGTAGGGGCATTTCAACCCAGCTCTTCCATGCCACATAGGTATTTACCCTAGTTGATGATATATCTGAATAAAAAAAATAATTAGTATTGCTTTCTAACATGATCTGCATAAAATTGTAATTATGTTTTTTTTATCATGTTCTTGTAGAATCCACGTTAGCCAGGTGGTCATGTTCTACATATGAAACCATACCTCAAATGTCTGCTTCTATTCAGTCACTACTGTACTCACTTCCTTATTCCACCATTCGGTACCCTTCCTTTTACCTTCTCTCATTCGTGTCATCCCACACACTATCTCTTCACACTTCAAAACCTGCTCCTTAAAGCACTTTCATTCTTCTTCCACTCCCTCCTCCATATTTTTATGCACTGCATTCCTCAGACTAGCTTTATACAGAAGCTCCCCTGTTACAAACAACAAAGTTACAAACCTTCACAGATATGAACAAAAACCTACCCATTATATACTCTTGTATCAATGCATGTATAAGTGCAATGTACCGTATTATTATTACTGTATAAAATTACATTAATACTGTATGCTTTATGCTTTATGAAGTAGTTAAGTGTCTTTAACCTAAATACTGTACAGTACTGCATATTTATGTACTGTTCAATACATTTTTACTTAAATACTACTTATGAATTCCTTCTTAAGTGTGGGATTGTCCGTAATCACATTCTTTCTCTTTCTTATTCAGTTCACTTACTTTCAGTACCTATCTTCCTCCCTCTCTTCTCCCCTTTTCCTCCACTCTCACTGTACCTTACACTGAATAATGATCAAATATTCCACCACTTACTTCTCTTAATACATGCACATCTGATACTTTTCCACTCAGCATACTGTCCATCACAACATAATTATTTAGGCCTCTGTCACACGACACCACCATATGTTTTCACTAATTCAAATGTAACTGTTTAGACGTGGCCATGCCACCTGTGGCGTGGCCACATCTAAACAGTTACATTTGAATCAGTGAAAACACACACGGTGGCGTCTAGTGAAAGAGGCCTTAATGCTCTATCAACCACTCTACCATTATCTATTCTAATCCATGCATACTTATGGTTTTTGTATATAGAGAGAGTGTAGTTAAAGATCAAGTTAATAATTGCTCTCACATCTTTCATTAGTACAGAGGTACTGGTTTGGTAGTATCTTTCATAGTGTCAGTGCAGGGCTTTAAGGTTTACTTCTAGGGGATATATTTTTATTATTTTATAAAATTACTGAATATGTATTTGGAGTTGCAGTCTTTTTCTTCTTAACAATATCATGTATTAAGAATTATGAGTGCTTAAGAGTGTATAAGTTTTTAAATCAGTTAAGGGCTTTGTGGTAGAATAAGTATTTTTTTCTGTTGGTATTGTGCCCTGGATAAATGATAGGATAATAAACAGTCCACTTAATAGGAGCAGAATGGAACTGCTTATCAGTAGACACCCATTATTGTATGAAAATCACTCATCTATCAAAATAAGTGAAATGACTAATTAAGTAGCTATAAGATTGAAGCTGGTGTATAACTTTGTTGGAAATCAGCTCTTGTACAAAGAAAAATGAGTATGAGATTTAAATATAGGGTATGTGTTGCTTAACATTTCATCACATATAGGTCTGCGTTCATAGTGTAAATACAGAATGCAGATCACCTAACAGGCTGAAGCCAGGATATCAAGACAAAATTGTTGTCATAGGGTAGAAATTTGCTTCGTGAGTGCTCATCTAAGTATTAAAATAGGTGGTCACTGACTGAGGTGCAATGTGTTCTAATATAGGATTTGCCTCGTATTCCCTCTACCCCCACTTATATATTACTTCCTCCTATTGGGGGATAATTTGGGAACCTGTTTCTGTGATTCCTTAAGGCATGTCCAGACGAGCGGGCATGATTGGCTGGAATCCCTGTCATCCGGCTTTTATAACGGGCAAACCAGCGATTATGGCCATGCCCGTGTTAAGCGAAACCACCAGCCGGTACCCTCCGGTGGTCGGAGACAAGTATTGGTGGTACGACACTGCCACACGTAAGTTAACATTTCTTCTATTTAGCCAATCTTTTCACTATATTCTCTTCTTTTTGTTCTTTTTTTTTATACATAGCCAATTATTATGCTACACAACAGTTTCTTCTTCTCAGCTGTACTGCCCACCATGTTTATCGTACGACACTCAACAAAGTATTGACACAGTGGGCCATGCCCGCCCAATCATCACCTCTGCCATGTGCACAACATTCAGGGGTATGCTCGGCAGAATTTGCTTGCCAACCGTGATGCCCGGCGGACACGCCTGCTCGTCTCGACAGGCCTTTACTCATGGGAGTTTTGTGTCTGCCCCCTCTTGCTGTTGTGGTAGGCATTTGCATACCATCATCCCTTTCCCTTGGCTTGGGAGAAATGTGATTGTTTGGGTTGCTGTGAATTGGGTTTCAGCCTCCTATGATGGATTTTTTTTCACCTTTACACCTTCGGTGACATCCATGTCTCATTTTTACCTGCTTCTCCCTTGGTAGAGTTCTTTAGTTTTGCTTAGAGGTCTTGGTAGGTAGATCACTGGCTCTCAGGGGTTATATTTCTCCAATTTAATGGCCCTTTTTGATTATGGGGCTTGAGCATGTATGGTGTTTTGCCTTGTGTTGGCTATACCTTTGGTACCTAACCTTTCCTCATCGCAAGTTGGTACCTTCCATGTTCCTGGGGTTAGATTTGGCTCTTCCATGATTATATGTGTGGGTCACCTATTTTCTGTTTCCTGCTGTCAGTTCTTTGTAGGCTTTGTATTTGGGTTTCTTTCCTTTTTTGATTCTGGTATGAGTTTAATTACTTTCCCGTTTAGACTTGGTGCTTATGTTTCTTTTTTTTATAATACTTATTCTTCAAGTGACATCACCTTCTATTCATCAGGGCTGCTATTTCATGGTCCATATTTTCTCATTAGACCTCTGCTTTCCCTGTCCACAGTTTTTTCAGGGAGCCTCTGAGATTTTTGAGGGATTGCTTGCTTCTTATTCATTTACTTCATTTTTCCTCGGAGTTTCTTACTTCAAAGGGAACTTTACAAGGTGGATTTTGTGTGTGCCTTTGTTCCATGAGTGGCATTTTATTTCTTTTTAGCTTTAATATACCTTAGCAATTTGCCTAGATGAAGTTTTA
The DNA here is from genome assembly GCA_037179515.1 of Halocaridina rubra. Classification (NCBI taxonomy): domain Eukaryota; kingdom Metazoa; phylum Arthropoda; class Malacostraca; order Decapoda; family Atyidae; genus Halocaridina; species Halocaridina rubra. The sequence goes on along the minus strand of JAXCGZ010021887.1, from coordinate 16,987 downwards.
TATTAGTTGTGTTTGGGACCATTTTCCAAAAAGGTCTCTCGTGTGTCTTTATTTTCTGGGTGCTTAGGGGATCCTAAGTCCTTTGGGGTATGTCTTTGTCTAGTCATAGATTTGATTTTGGTCTCCAAATTTTTGTTTTCGTGAAGACCTTTTTTAGGTACTTATTACCATGTCTGTGTAAGTATTTAACTCTTGATCTATCTTGATCTTTACAGAAGGATACCAAAGATGTCTTTCTAACCCCTGATATTATTCCACTCGGTAGTGTTTGTCTGGATAAGTCATAGTGCTGCTCATGACCTCATGAGCCAAATATATTTCTGCTGTAGAGAGCAGTATAAGGTAAAGATCTTTCTGTCCTTATCATGTCAGGAGGGAGATAACACTAAAAATATGAGATTAATAAGCTGTTTTGGTCATTTATATATATTTTCGTGTATATATACTGTTACAACATTTCTGTTAATTTTTTAAGAACCTTTCCAAGTTTAAGATGATGAATATTCATATGCTTCTTAGAAATTATGAAAAGGAGGATTAATGAACTTTTACTGAGCTTTGCCTCTTACAATAACTATGCATCACACTGATTCTACTTAGCTTAACGTAAACTAACTGAGACTACAAAAAAGTATCATCTATCTATATACAAAAGCCATAATCCCCTTATAAGGGGGTGGCTGAGTCAATGCAAAATGCCTTGACTATGCAGGAAGAAAATGAAAATATATATTGTCGTGTATTTATGTTATAGAAGAGACACAGTATATACGACAATGTTTGTACACGCTATATACAACATTATTAATTGCCATACCTGGACTAAAATCTGCTGTTAGGGTGTGTGTTTGTCCTTTCTTTAAAATACAAGTGCCATGTGACATGCCTTCACAGTCCATAGTAACAGTGTCTGGTGTAGGTTCATCTGAAAAGACAAATATGGAAATACTTTACAGTGTTTGTACTCCTTACTATTATGATCTGAATTGCACTTTGATATAACCTAACTTTAATTCTAATGGTACTTATAAAATGCAGTGTAAGAAATCCGATAAACAAATGTATCCAACAGACATTATATTCTCAACAAACATTTAATATACAGTGGTGAACTCAATCCATTCCAAAAAAAGTGTTCTTGAGTTGGAATGTTCGTGGGTTGGATTTGATTTTCCCATTGAAAAGCATGTAAATCCAATTAATCTGTTCCAGGTCACCACAAATATTCTTTTTAAAATTTTTCGAGTCATGAAAGACAAGAAATATAATACAGGTTATAAGCAATATACTCTCTAAAAAGAAAATAACATTAATAATTAAAGAAAATAAAATTAATAATAGAAATACTGTACAGTACTGTATTTACTTTTGTGGATGATTGTTGCTGGCATACATGGATGATGGTGGGGGAGGAGGGGGATTAATTTTTGGAAGGAGAGTTCCCTTCCATAAAAACGTTAGGGAACTCTTCCAATACAGGCTCTATTTCTGGTGTTTTCTCCCTTTTTTTTTCTTTTGGAAGCTACTTCCCTGCCTACTGGGACAAGAAAAAATCCAGAGAAATTTGTCTTTTTCTTATTTGGTAAATTTTTCTATAAATATTCATCGTATTGTCATTTACCATATGCACTACTCTATTGCCCACAGTTTTATCTTGGTGATGATTCTCAATAAATGTCTGCACATCATTCCACTTACTAAAAATTTCTTTCAATTCTTCACTGGACACCTTTACCCTCTCATCCCCTTCCTCCGGTGACTGCTCCTCTAGGGGAATCTTCACTTGTTCAAGTTGCAACTCAGTTAATTCATCCATGGTAAGTTCTTTTTGTGGTCCTCTGCTAGCTCCTCCACATCCTCCTCATTGACCTCCAAGCCCAAACTTTTTCCCGTTGCCATAATTTCATTCACAATTTTGATAGCTAACTCCTGCTTGAAGTCCTCGAAGTCTCTATTAGTCACACAACCTGGCCAAAATTTCCTCCAGGCAGAGTTCAGTGTACAATATGAGACCTCCTTCCATGCTTTTTCAATGAGGCCAATGCAGTGGAGGATATTAAAGTGGTCTTTCTAGAAATCACGAAGGGTCAAATCTGTGTCATGGGAAACCTGGAAACACCTGGCAAAAGGACCCTTTGTATACAACTTTTTAAAATTAGAAATTACCCGTTGGTCAATGGGCTGGACGATAGGAGTGGTGTTGAGAGGCAGAAATTTTACTTTAATGAAGTCGTAATGTATAGCAAGATCTTCTTCCACACCTGGATTGTGGGCAGGAGCATTACCCATTATGAGGAGACACTTAAGGAGGAAATCATTTTCCTCAAGATATTTTTTCACTGCTGGCACAAACACTTCAATCAACCACTCTAGGAATAAAATCCGCGTGACCCAAGCCTTTGGATTTGACCTCCACATTACTGGGAGGCCAGCCTTCAATACGTTATTGCGTTTAAAAACACGCGGAGTTTCAGAGTGGTAAACTGAAAGAGGCTTGATCTTACAGTCCCCACTAGCATTAGCGCACAATAAGAGGGTAAGCCTGTCTTTCATCGGTTTGTGGGAAGGCAGTGATTTTTCCTCTTGGGTTATATAGGTTCTTTTAGGCATTTCCTTCCAAAAGAGTCCTGTTTCATCACAATTAAAAACTTGTTGCAGGATGTAGCCTTCATCTTCGACTTATGTAGCGAATTCCTTCACGTAAGAATCCGCTGCTTTTTGGTTGGAACCAGCCGCCTCTCCATGTCGATTGACGCAATGAATCCCAGTTCAGCGACGAAAGTGTTCAAACCAGCTTCTGCTGGCTTTGAATTCCTCCAGTTTAGTGCCACTAGAACTCGGAGAATTCACTACTAAATTATGGTGGATTTGCAAAGCCTAAGCACACATTATGGCCTCGCTAATACTATCTCCAACCAGCTGTTTTATCATTTATCCACAACAATAATAATTTTTCTACCTCTTCTATTACTTGTGACCTTTTCTTCGCTAATATAATTTCTCCCTTAGCCATATCAGCCGCCTTTAAGATCTCTTTATTCCTTAAAATAGTACAGATGGTCGATTTTGCCATGTTATACTACATGGCGAGATCGGATACACGCACCCCATTTTCATGTTTCGAAATTATTTCTTTTTTCGTTTCCACTTATGCGTCTGGGGTGTTTGACACCAATATCACTAACACTTTTAACTTTCTTAGGAGCCATAATAAAGGCTATATCAAAAGTAAAGCAATGGAGAATAAGGAAGAACTACGATCAGATCATGAACGAACCACACAGCGCGGGCACCAATGCAGAACTGAGAGCAGGCGAGTGGGACATGTGGTGGCTTGGCCAACACATTTGTGTTTGTGGGTTGGGGTCAAAATTTTGTTCGTGGGTACAGGCGTTCTTGGGTTGGGGTCACCATTGCATTATGTTTCTCTCTTATGCTCTCTGCCACCTTTTATGATTGATTTTGCTTGTAAAATAAGAAATAATTCTCCATCCTAGATCTTAATTGCTTATTATGATTATAATATTAATAATAATGACGAAAATTGTAAATAAGACTATATCCTGCTGAAGCTAGCAGAAGGACCTTGACATGAATTAGCATTACTTAAGCATACCCTGTCTATTTGCAAACATGTTAGTTGTCATGCCACTGTCACCATTAATGACATCCTTTGTATTTGTTTTCTGCAAGACAAATTTACGAGAATGAAATTCTTTTGCCTCCATCACCCAGACTGAAACCATTTTAGGCACTTCCTTTGCCATGTTGAGATTTTTTTTTTTTACATTTTATCTTTCACTATTAGTTCTTATTTGGAGATGAACACAGATGGAATTATCTCTATTCTCTTATGCCTTCAGCAGTACAGTTAGTAGCGCCTCGTGCACGCTGATGGATTATCAAATGTGTTGTAGTTTCGATTATTGGCCAGAGGCAAAAACAAGTATCATATTGCCGCAAATGATAACGTGTTTATTGGATCTCTCTCATATATATATATATATATATATATATATATTCCCGATTTCATAAAATTATAAGTTAGTAAAGTATATATGATGTACCTGTACTGAATTTCAAAAATAACCTAAACTTTAAAGACTTCATTTAAAGTGTGAATAGCCAGTGATTTTTTTTTAATATGGATAACTATTATGCTCTTGGAATGGCAAATGTCTCTTTAGTGATCACCAAGTTCTATATTTCTTTGAGAAGTACCAGTATCTTTCTATATTACAAAAATGCTTCATTTCACTTAGAATATAATGCGTCTCATGAATACCATTTTTTTTCTTTATTTCAATCTGAGTAGAACATGTATCTTTAATGAAAGTTTGGATCAACTGAACAATCCCCCCGACCCCCCCAGGGGGATATTCTTCAGTTGATCACACATGGGGCCTGGGTCGGTGTCGTGTCGGGTCAGGTACCCTTGCGCAATTAAAAACCAGATTGTTAAATGAGAAGGAATTACAAAGAATGAACGGGAGGGAGGTAATCCATCAGGATAAGTTACAGAATTATGGATTAACTCAAGTTGAGGTCAATATTGGTCGGCATTACAAAGGCAGAATTGTTTATGTAAGCTAACATTTTAACCCTTGCTGTCATTAGCAAGACCAACCTAATCTGAATAATGTTTTTGAGTTCAGTTGGGGGTAATTGTCACGCCGGGCATTCAGGGGGGATTCTTCAGTTGATCTTAGTTGGGTATTCTGGGGGGGGGATTCTTCAGTTAATCCGAAAGTTTTATATACTCCAGGAATAACGAATGACTTTCTAGAGAACCCCATTTTTTATTTCTCTGCATAACAAGTATCAAGTTAATAATCTTTTTATTTCGTTCTGAGTAACGAGTCCAGGTAAAAAGGTCACAAGAAAAAAGTCTAATCCATTCTCACCTAACCTAACATGTACATTGGTACCTGTGACTTTTTGTCCCTGTAACTTTATTACCGGCTGTGTGAGTAGCGAGTGTCTCCGGTGAACACAGAGCACTGCATATCTCTCCGAATAAAAAGGGTCATTTTTTTATTTTATTATATTTTTATATTGCACACCAAGTTTTATATCTAGCTTCTAAATCAAATGTCTCTCTACTGAAACCAGCGTAAAATAGCGTTTTTCTTGTGAAGAAATACAAAGTAAAATTTTTCTCTATCATCTCTGCAGTATGCAAATGAATGAAGTCTTAGCCATGTCAATACAAGAGAGATAAAATGTTATCTCTGTTCCCTGACCTCTATTCCCAGAGAACCATCCCACATCCGGTCAAGATAACTAAACAGAGATAGACAAGGGCCAAATGCGCACATAGTAACTCATTGTTTATTATTTTAACTTGAAATAGCTGTCGTTGTTTATTTTCTGCAGACGAATTGTGTAAGTGATGGCGTTGAATTTTATCTTATTGTATTATTTTTTCTTTACCGCATGTTACGAATGTTGGAATATCTATCTATCTATCTATAATATATATATATATATATATATATATATATATATATATATATATATATATATATATATATATATATATATATATATATATATATATAGATAGATAGATAGATATATAGATAGATAGATAGATAGATAGATACCTGAAGAAGTCACCCCAGAGTTCGGCAGGGTGATATTTCTTCCAGTGGGGTATCCTGGAGTGACGATTCTTCAGGTGAGGATTCTTAAGGTGGACATTCTGGGGGTGACGATTCTCTCTCTCTCTCTCTCTCTCTCTCTCTCTCTCTCAAACACCACTGTAAGATAATTACCATTCACGAACTTTTATAGGTTGGGGTTAATTACGATTTGCTCTTTGAACACCCAAATTTACCCTACTGAGGTACGTAACTAGCCTAGCCTACCTTATTAAACCTAGGTTAGGTTAGTAACGTAAAATAGTTTATATATCGAATTATCAGCCGATTGCCGAATCCCATTTTGCCGAAGCCATTTTGTGATGTGTATGTATGTAATTACCTACCCGTGCTTACGGGAATGAGCTCCAAGCTTTTAACTTCCCGTGTCCTGGTCAGTTCCCTTTTGTACTTAGTGATACTTATCATACTTATCCTTAAAACTAAGGATTGAGCATTAACTAGCTACTCGCTTAGCGATTCCAATTATCAACTACTCTTACACTAAAAAAAGTTCTTCCTTACATCCTGCAAAGAAGTTTTCTTACGAAGCTTCAAACTATGACTTCTAGTTCTAGTGCCATCCATATCATATTAGTCTCTATACGCTCTGTCATAACCATGAGGGAATTTAAAAACCGTCATCATACCCCCCTCAATCTTTTAGCTTCGAGTGATGGTAAGTCTAATTCCCTCAGCCTCTCGTCATAACTGAGATTGCGTAATCTTGGCACCAGTTTCGTGGCATGTCTTTGAACTTTTTCCAGCTTAATTATGTGCTTTTTCAAGTGTGGATTTCAAAAGGGGGCTGCATACTCAAGCTCTGACCTCACATAGGTTTAGGTTACATAAATATTTCTGAACATTTCCTTGTCCATGTGCCTGAAGGCTACCCTTACATATGCTAAGAAAGCATATGCTGCCCTTACTATGTCATTTGTATGCACTTCTAGAGACAAATCGGCCAGTATGTTTACTCCTAGATCTCTCTCATTCTCTGTCTCTTGAAGTTCTGCTCCTGTCACCAAGTAGTCAAGCTTAGGCCTTCTTGCACTTGTACCCATTTTCATTACCTTACATTTATAAGCATTTAATTTTATTAGCCACTTTTCTGACCACTCATGCAGACTATTTAAGTCTTCTTGAAGTTCTTTACCATTGTTCTCATCTCTTACTTTCTTCACAATATGTAAACATATTCATGAATGAATTTACAGACTCTGGTAGGTCATTTACATATACAAGGAACAAAAGTGGACCTCCACTACTAACTCTTCTCCATTCAGACACTGGGTGTCTTACTCTAACTTTCTGTTCCTTTCCTTTTAAGTAAGTTTTAATTCATTCTCAGACATTCCCACCTATTCTCGCCATTGTTTGCAGCTTCTTAATAAGTCTCCTGTGTGGGACCGTGTCAAATGTTTTCTGGAAGTCTAGGAATATGCAATCTGGCCAGCCCTGTCTATCCTGTAAAATTCGGCTTACTTAATAAAAAAAAAAATTATAAGTTTGTTACTGTTGATCTACCTTCTTTGAAGCCATGTTGACTCACTAACGAAAAGTTTAAGGATTCTAAGTGAAGAGAGATGTTTTTTCTTAGTAGTTTCTCCATAACTTTGCAAACTATGCTGGTCAAGGAAACAGGCCTGTAGTTTTTGGGAATCGAATATACAGAGGAGGGGATTCCTACTCCCCTCACTCCGCCCCATTTAATCGACTTACGACACGCAGGGGAACTCGAAGGAAGTATTCTAGCTCCCTCTCTCTCTCTCAAAAAAAATTATATATATATATATATATATATATATATATATATATATATATATATATATATATATATATATATATATATATATCACAATTAAGCCGTTATATTAATAATTTTATTATCCACGAAAAAAACTTTTTAGTTTTCGTGGATAATGGCACATTATCCTCCTCAGTGCAGTAATATTGGACGGGTGGATATTGGGATGGTTAGTTCCCTAGAAATGAAGCGATATGGGTAAATAACGGGGCCTTCGCCTTAACCCTGTGAGACTGAAACCATTTAGCATATAGGGGTGGGAGAGAGGATTGACGTATTGTAGTGACCCTCTATCTCCTAGAGCTAAGATGGGTGAGATAGGATAAATTGCTTTCTGTTGGATGGTTGTGTGTTTTAACTCGCCCACCCCCTTACATGGAAGACTACGGACGTTGTACATGTATGTGTGATAGATGTATGTATGTGTCTATGATTGTATGTGGCCTAGGGCAATTGTCCAATGGGGCAACTGTCCGCACCTTGAGGGATAAATGATCAAAAGACCTCAATAAATTATAAAAAAATAAAGATAGTTTATAGGACTTTCCCTTGAAGGTACTTGCAAAGTAATATAATCATATAAACATCAGTCAGCTGTATAATCAGTCTTGTGTAACATACTTTAGCAAAGTGAGAAAAAAAGATTAGAGAGAGAGAGAGACAATGTTGTTTTGCATCTGATTCATATTTTTTCCTCATATTAATTATTTTGTAGCATGGCCAAACAAAAGGTGAGTCACCTGTGGAACATAAGTTTCCTAGATACCATTTGCTACTACAGCAATGTCTTACTAAAGTTAATTTCTCTTCAGTTGGAAACCTCAAATTTTTTGTCAGTGAAACAACATGCTAACAAACTTAGAATTTTATGATGAGGTTCGCCTAATCTTATATGAAAGAGAGAGTTTGGAAGATTGCATAGCTTCAGATATTCAGAGGGTATATAATACAGTCCCGCATGGGAGACTTATTGTGAAGCTGCATGGATAGGTGGAAATGTCTTAGAGTAACTAATGGGGACAGAGGTTCAGAGTAAGACATGCAGTGTCTGAATGGAGAAATGTTAGCAATGGTGTTCCACTGGGACCAGTTTTAGGGTCAACTCTGATCCTTATATATGTAAATGATCTCCCGAATTCTGTAAATGCATTATTATATATGTTTGCAGAAGACGCAAAGATTGTGAAGGGTAAAAGACGAAAATATTGGTAGAGAACTTCAGCAAAAACTGAATCGAGTCTGCATGACTGGTCAAACAAATGACTGATAAGATTCAATTTTTTAAAATCTAAAGTATTAAGAATGAGATGAGAGTTCAGGAAGGCCCAAAGTACTCACCAGCAGGCGCGAAACTTTAAGAAACTGAGAACGAAATGCTTTTAAAGGGAATAATATAGTAAAAGCTTTCCTTACAAACATAAGGGTGGTCTTTAGGCTTATAAAATATATTTAATCCAGATATTTGTCATGCTGAAGACTATCGGGATTTTACTTTTATATCGTGATGTAAAAGCGTACCAAATCAGAATTAAAGAATATGAGAAAGTGTATACTATGTAGTATGTTGGTCCATGGCACCAACCGCCCGTTGTGATACTACAGCTGAAGTGCCTTTTGGACTTAAATAGGACAATTCAGTGTTAAGTCTTCCTTCAGTTACGGTTCTCTTTCTATGCCTACATCTACACTGAATATTCTAGGATATTCTTTACACATGTGTTACTATCCCTTCACATCTGACAAGTCACAACACTCATCATCTCTTTTTCTCTTTACTGTATGTTTTCTTCGTGCCCAGGCTCGATGAGGGCAGATTTAATTATTCATTTTTTTTTAGCGTCCTGGTGTCACAATCATTAACAAAAGAAAAAGGAAACATGGTGAAGGAAATGTTCAGAAATATTTATGAGACATGTGGGATCAAAACTTGAATATGCTGTGCCCATTTGGAATCCTCTCTTGAAAGAGCATGGTAAGTAGGTTGTCTCATAGCACCAGCCGCCCGTTGCGATACTACAGCTGAAGTTTTTTTTTTATTTTTTTTTTATTTTTTTTATTTTTAACTTAAATAGGACTGTCCAGGACAGTTCGATGTTAAGTCTTCCTTCAGTTACGGTTCTTTTTCTGTGCCTACATCTACACTGAATAGTCTTGGATATTCATTACACATCTTTTGTTATCACCACATCTGACAAGGCATTACACTCTCCATCTCTGTTTCCCTTTACATTACAGGCCCGATGAGGGCTTTTTATTTTATTTTATTTTATGGCCCGTCCTGGTGTCACAATCATAAAAAAAAAAAAAAAAAAATGAAGAAAGTTCAAATATTAAGTTATGAAGTTGGTGACCGAGATTCGTAATCTCAGTCATGAGGAAAGGCTGAGGAAGTTTTCTTCCCTGTTTTCTTCGTGCCCAGGCCCGATGAGGGTAGATTTATTTAATATTTTTTTTTTTTTTTGCCTGTCATGGTGTCAATAAAAAAAATCGATATATATATATATATATATATATATATATATATATATATATATATATATATATATATATTATTTATTTATTTTTATTTTTACATAGAGCAGTATTTTGATATGGGTGGCTCAAGAACTAGAGGTCATTATTTGAAACTTTGCAAGAAGACCTTTTTTGCATGATGTAAAGCAGTACTTTTATTTGTTTTTCTTAGCGTAATAGTTGATAATGGGTAATCAGTAGGTGTGAAACCCGTAAATGAATAAAAAGTGAAACAGACCAGGAGACGAGGATTTCCGAAGACAGAACTCTTTCCCTGCAAGAGCACAATTTGGTATATACACACAATTCACGAATGACATTATGGAAGAAATATAGTTTGTTCAGTTTGTATATGAAATCTTTACACACCTGCTGTACAGCTACTGAAAGGAATTTCTTCTGAGGTGGCTGAAATTAAGGAGACTATTAATGAAAGAGCCGTAGCTGTAGTTGCAACTCTTGAATTCATGTTACTTGTTCGATGGTAATTCTCAATGTTTTAGAAAATATTTCTTCTCAATTGAAGATCTCCCAAGACGTAATCTGATTGGCTTCTATCTTCTGAGATTTCGAAGTTTTCACTGTCAAAGTCCCCGACAAACTGACCTCTTCGTTACCTAGGGTAAGGTACTTAAACGAGCCGCTTGAGATGCCTCGTCATAGCTAGGGGCACGACATACGTGTTGCAATCTCCTCTCGCGAGAGCCCTGAACTGTTTATATATTTGTATTATCATTATTTTATAACTTCAGAGAAATGAAACCTGATTTTTAGTTCATTCAATATTGTTTTAATTGTGTCCATAGACATGGATAGATTACCATGTTAAAAATAACCCTTTTTTAATCTATTGTATAGGAAACCCAAGCCATATTGAGAGAATGAGACGTATGTTGACTGATGACGTAAAAGCTACTTCGACCAATGGGGAAACTCCTGTAGGCAGAAGCTAGAAGAGACTCACTGTTCTTCCGTAATTGCCCTCTTATTGCAACAGCCTTTACACCTGTGAAAATCTTTAATTAACCCCTGTAAGTAAAAGCTCTACGATATTGCATATTACTTATATCATGTTTCATCCGTACTTAGTTCAGACAGGGTTTTTCTTAATCATAATTTGTTATTGCTTCGAGTAACGTACTGCACTAGCTAAGTTTATACCTGTTATCGTCTAATTCCCTTTCATCTAGTATTATTCATCTCTGTCATATGTGTATTTTATTTTAAATATTTTTTTTTATTCTTTAATACTCAGTGGTTGTTTAATCGATGCATATTACATGCATTTGATTATCGGTTTTTTTTTTAGCAATATTTTTTTCCTTTTACTAAACTTTATCTACTTTTGTGTTTAATTGCAATACTTTTTTTTTTCATATCTGTCATATTTTCCTCCCGTTTTTTTATTTATTTATTTTTTATTTTATTTTTTTATTATTTTTTTTTTTGCGCGAACACGAATATAACAGTTATTTCCTTCGAAAATTATAGAAATATTTTCTGAAATACTTGATATCGCTGCGATTGGAATAACCCATGTCACACATCTTGGAATGAAGAGTTTTTTCATTGAAAAAAAAAAATAACATTCTCAGCTTTTCCACGTATCACTTCCTGTTTTACTATATATATTGACATCCATTTATTAATATTGTTCCGGCATTCAGTTATCTAACGATAATTCAATAACATTTATTTCATTTCAATTTTTTTCCTTGTTCGCTGCACATGCCAAGAGTTTTATTGACATTTAGCAATTTTTCTCATTTACTCTCTCTCTCTCTCTCTCTCTCTCTCTCTCTCTCTCTCTCTCTCTCTCTCTCTCTCTCTCTCTCTCTCTCTCTCTCTCTCGTCATCATTTTCAACACTGAATTCAAGGAAGAGTATTTTGACCGTTGATCTTTAAACCAAAACATTTGCTTCGGATAACATTTCCTCCTATTCATTAGGTCATTGACTTTCGTTAATATAAAACAATTTTAATTTCTTCTTGATGTATCTCTATTTATTATCAATGACGGAGACAGCCTATTTGATTTTTATTTATTCTCAGAATTTATTATAATTCCGGTTTTACGTGACGGGCTCCCTTTTCAACCAAGGGCTAGGACGGTTGCCTTCTTCCGAAGGACTTGTTTTGGCAGATGTATTCGTTACCCTGAGTGCATGCCCTTGCTAACCTCAGACCGCGACGGGGCGCGAACCCTCGACCTGACGCCTCAAAGTCGCGAACGCTACCGCTTGAGCCACGGTGACTACTATTCTCAGAATTTATTAAACATCGCGAAACGTTGGCATATTATCCCTCTGTTTATAACTATTTATCTCCTTCGGTTCACTCGTTAATTTATTTATTTTATTTATTATTTCACCGATTTATTGCATATGCCAGTTTGACCTTCTTGCATCCGGCTCTCTTTGTGTATATATCGTGCATTCTGTTATTTTTATTAATATTTCCTTGTCATAACTAATTCAGAATAATTTAAATTATGGTTCAACTCTGTATGCAATTATAAGAAAGCACACACACACACACCTTGAGAGGGACATCACCAGGAAGGCTAAAGAAAATCCCAAGCTTTTTCACAGCTTTATCAGAGGAAAACTGAAGGTAAAAGAACAGGTTTTAAGGCTAAAGAGAGAGGATGGAAGCATCACTGAGACGGATGAAGAGATCTGCAAAGAATTGAACAAGGAGTTTCAGTCAGTATTTACAATAGAAAATACCCCACCCCCTCAGATTGCAGAGATAGAAGCTCAAGGGCCGGTATTAGAGAACATTAACCTTACAGCCACAGAGGCATGCAAGGCGCTGATGGAGTTAAATATTCATAAAGCTACAGGTCCTCATGACATATCCCCTCATGTACTTAAAAAATGCGCAAACTCAATATCAGTGGCACTAAGTATCATATTTAAAAAGTCACTGGAGTCAGGGGAGATTCCAAGATGCTGGAAACAAGCAAACGTGATACCTATCTCCAAAAAGGGAAGGAGGGATACGGCTCTGAACTATAGACCAGTTTCCTTGACCAGCATAGTTTGCAAAGTTATGGAGAAACTACTAAGGAAACATATCTCTCCTCACTTGGAATCCTTCAACTTTTTGTCAGTGAAGCAACATGGCTTCAGAGAAGGTAGATAACAGTAACAAACTTATTAGAATTTTATGATGAGGTAAGCCGAATTTTACAGGGAAGAGAGGGCTGGGCAGATTGCATATTCCTAGACTTCCAGAAAGCGTTTGACACTGTTCCACATGGGAGACTTATTAGGAAGCTGCAAGCAATGGCTAGAATAGGTGGAAATGTCTTGAAATGGATAAAAACTTACTTAGAAGGAAGGGAACAGAGGGTTAGAGTAAGACACTCAGTGTCTGAATGGAGAAGAGTTAGTAGTGGAGTTCCACAGGGTTCAGTTTTAGGGCCACTTTTGTTTCTTGTATATGTAAATGACCTACCAGAGTCTGTAAATTCATTCATGAATATGTTTGCAAATGATGCAAAGATTGTGAAGAAAGTAGGAAACGAGAACAATGGTAGAGAACTTCAGGAATATCTAAATAGTCTGAACGAGTGGTCAGAAAAGTGGCTAATGAAATTCAATTCTTCAAAATATAAGGTAATGAGAATGGGTACAAGTGCAAGAAGGCCTAAGCTTGACTACTCGGTGGCTGGAGTACAACTTCAAGAGACGGAAAATGAGAGAGATCTAGGAGTAAACATAGTAGTAGATTTGTCTCCAGAAATACATATAAATGGCGTAGTAAGGGCAGCGTATGCCTTCTTATCAAATGTAAGGGTAGCCTTCAGGCACATGGACAAGGATATGTTCAGAAATATTTTTGTAACCTATGTGAGGCCAAAACTCGAATATGCAGCCCCCTTTTGGAATCCGCACTTGAAAAAGCACATAGCTAAGCTTGAAAAAGTTCAAAGACATGGCACGAAACTGGTGCCAGAAATACGTAATCTCAGTTATGACGAGAGGCTGAGGGAATTAGACTTACCATCACTCGAAGCTAGAAGATTGAGGGGGGATATGGTGACAGTCTTTAAATTCCTTCATGGTTTCGATAGAGTGGAAAGGGAACGCTATTTTGATATGGCAGGCTCTAGAACTAGAGGTCATAGTTTGAAGCTTCGTAAAAAAAACTTCTTTGCAGGATGTAAGGAAATACTTTTTCAGTGTAAGAATAGTTGAAAATTGGAATTCGCTAAGCGAGGAGGTAGCTAATGCTACCTCAATCAGTAGTTTTAAGGACAGGTATGATAAGTATCATACAAAATGGAACTGATCAGGAGACGGGAAGATACGAGCTTTGGGTTCTTTCCTGTAAACACAATTAGGTAATCACCTACATACATACATACATACATATATATATATATATATATATATATATATATATATATATATATATATATATATATATATATATATATATATATATATATATATATATATCCAAACTTCATGCAGTAAGAAAACAGAATCGTAATTATATATATATATATATATATATATATATATATATATATATATATATATATATATATATATATATATATATATATATATATATATATATATATATATATATATATATATATATATATATATATATTATATTGACATAAGAGTTTTTATTATCCCATCTAATGACACCAATTTGTAAGATAGTATCCCACCGAGTGTCACCACTGACGTAGGGTATTTCTTCCTCCTACGTTATATATAATTATGGTAGCGTGGTTGGTGAAAGACATCTTCTATATATATTTCTTTATTCTTATTTTAACATCTATGTACTCAGAGCTCCTATTACTACAGTTCCTGTCACGACTAATTCCTGAGTCCCACCCCAGAAGGGGGAAGGCTAACTCAGCTGTACTGTGTTAACTCTGCTGCTGGCAAGGCCCGGTCTCTAACTCAACTCTGTCTGCCTTGGGTGGTTCTTGAAATACCCCAAGGACAGGGGCGTGGCTTGTATGGGGAATAAAGGACTGGTTTATATCTCTCACCCTCTTGAGATAAGAGATACGCCAGATGCCGAGTCCCAAAAGTCCTACGACATCCCTCCCCACCACACTGAAATATCTCTTATTTCAGTTTCATCATCCTAACTAACATTTGTTTACAATAAAAATGGGGCCGAATTATTTAAGTTATCATCTAAGAAATCCTATTTCTATGAACCTAAACAAATTACACAAACATAACATATATATAGTACTTCTACAGACAACTAGAGCATGCAGAGTCTATTTCCTTGTGGGAAATCTTTAACACAAACATATTCTCATATTTAACAAAAGTAACCTTAATCACTATGATTTCAGTGTGTAACTAATATCAAACATTAATTAAGATCAAAAGTCAGTTTAAATCAAAACATTAATTCATCTACTTCTCTCGTTTCTTTAAAAGACAAAATTGAGTTAATTACAGTAAAATTATGACTCATGTAGAACATTAGCAAATAAATTAAGTAGAGTATTAGCATGTATACACATTTAAAATGATATAGACCATAACATCAACAGTAATTTCTGTAAGAGACCTTATCTTAATAAATTCTATTCCTATCATTATTAGGGGCATTGATTTGTCTTAAAATTAAGCCTTAAAAACTACTCCTGAAACAAAACATGTTTTACTGTGTGTAAAGTCAAAACATTTACTATTTCAATATGCAATTACTATTCAGAGACCAATTGATAGGAGAACTTAATGGACACAAAGATTAAATCATAATTCAAATAATAATAATGCTAAAACAAAACACTAATATTATTTAAGCAGAAAAACAACTTATTAATCTTAGTGCAAATCATACAATTTATCAATGGCACTTATTCAAAACTATATCTAAGGGAGACTCTGAGTTTTCGCTTAAAATTATCTTAAAGCTAGTAAAACAAAACAAAATAAAAATAAAAATAAAAATATTTTGTCTTTTAGCACAGTGGACAAAGACGGTGGGGACATTTTCTTTCCCATTTTTTCAGTTCTAATACGGGGGTAATTTTAATTAACTAATAAGGGATTTTTAAATACCCTTCCTTCTCTCTTCACTAAAGTTTGGACATGTATAGGGATTATTTTTCTTTCTGTTTGAATCCCATCAACGCGTTTAACGCGGCTTCTAAAGGTATTATTAAAATATTTTAAAATATTTCTGTTTCTTTTCCTCTCTTTTCACTACAGTTATGACATGTATGGGGATTTCCTTGTTTCTGGGATTTCATCAAGATTACATGGTTTTTTTTTTAAAGTAGTTTAAAACTTTTATTTTTTTTTTTTAGGACTGTTTTCTCTTTCTAGGACGACTTTTATTTTCTCTGTCCCTTGCTCATGAATTCTTGCTAGGCGCGATTCCACGGTTTCTCTCGGGGATTTCATTTTTTCACTCCCCCGCCGTCCTTGCTGCAGGCCCAGGTTTGTGACCATATCTCCTTTACTCGGATAGGCAAAACAAAAAGGAAGGATGGGCACCTTTCTAATCCTTCCAGCCTGGCTTCCTCGTCCCGCCCTCGGCCGATCTTGACTAAGACCACCACGCAGGAGACCTGCAACGTCACAGCGATTCTCTTCCGTACGGCCATCCACACGTACCTTCGAAGCAGATCTCGGGATGAAAATTTGAACCTCTGTCACTACTACAGTTGTAAGAAAGGTTCCCTATGACTTCAGGGTACCAACAATGGCCATACGTTGGTAATCGAGGCTATACTTGGCCTCCCCTGCAACTGCAAGTGATTGCAATCTCTATTCAATGGGCACTAGGGACTTGTCTGAGCGGACAAAATCTAAAGACTTTTAGAACTTGCAGGTCGGGGCTGCCTAGGAATAGGGTGGTAATGGAAGGTATGTGTCTACACAACTAGATTATTATTCCAAGATACTTAGGGCTTAGCAACTGCTACATAGCATTACTCTACTATAAATGTCAAAAAGAACAATCATTAAATGCTGAGAAAAGCCACTAAAGAAACATTCTTATCAGCGGTGGCTACAG